>QKQZ01052718.1:0-10283 GCA_003595255.1 Solenopsis fugax
GCTGAGGCAACCTATATATATTTTTTAATTTCTTGTATGAAATATAATTATCTAAAATATTCTATTAATTATATATTAATTATATAATATTATGATAAATATTTAATTTTTCTTTCTAATAATTTCCGAAGAAAACTTATAAAATCTAAAGAAATTAAGGTTTTTTTTCAGAATTTTTATAAATTTGAAACACGAAAAGTTTTATGAAAATGTTTTTCACTAGGGACGTCATAAAAGGTAAATGTATGTAATGGTAGAACAATATGAATCAGTCAAATAAATGATACCAGAGCCATGTGTATAGGTTTCAACTATATGCTATTTTTTAATTCAATAATAATTGTCCCGTCTTCTAATTCGGGCAAGTACATAAAAATCTCTTAAAACTTCGATAGTTTCGGACTCTGAAGTTTAGCAGCGCTCATTTACCGACTCTGCAGGCGTTTTTTTTTTTTTTTTTTTTTNAATTCTTTTTACAAGGAAACCTCGCGCTTCGTCCGAGCCATTCAACAATTCATTTTTAGGATCATAAACATTGTCATCGGCCTCCGCTTGCTTCGATTACATCTCGACAGGCGGATAATTGGAGTACTCGACAATCAAAGTCGATAAATGACGCGCGTGCACACGCGCGCGCGATGAAATCGGCTTGCCCGACGAATATACAGAAAGTAACACTTTCTCCTCTCGTCCACAAGAATTAACATTGAGAAAAATAATTTCTGACGCGATTGTTTCAAATGGAGCACTCCTTTGTTTTACAGTAGGATATTCTTATACGATCGTATAAATATCCTCCATGAAGTCAGTTCGTTTATATAATGGGGCAGGGAAGCGGGATAATTCGCACAAAGCTCGAGCTATGATAACGAAATCCGTTGTTTCATTTCTTCTCTCTTTTTTTTTCAACGATCCTTAAATAGAGTGGCTATTACAATGATTATGTTGAAAGTAGTGCTGAAAGTAGTGAAAGATATCTTTTCTTTTAGTTTCTTATAAATATTCTGTCCTTATACACAGTATAGCGTTTTTTCTTCCTCTTACGGATTTGTTAATTGTTTTTGTACAGAGGTCCTAGCGTAAGTAATTCTTACAAGATAAATAGAATCGTTCTCTAGTGTGTAATCGTGTGTGTAGTTACAAGTTCGTCAACGTATATTTATATTTATATATATATATATTTATATATTTAATATCGGTGTTTTGCTTCTCCGAAAAAATCGGACATCCGATTTTAGCAGCGGTGACATCGTCGAGCGACATAGGAACCTCCCTTTCACACACACATTCTCTCTCTCCCTTTCTCTCTGACTCTCGTTCGTAAATTGAAAACAATTGAACGTGACGAGGACCGAGGATCGCATTTTTGCATGGCCACCAATGCGAAATCACTCTCTCGCGTGTAAGACAGCGTTGAAGATGAATGCATTCCTCATTGCATCGCGCGGCGCATTTAAGTCGGAGAAAAGCTCTATCATAAGTAAATTACAAAAACACCATTCAATTTTTACAGGACCTTGAGTCTTTAAAGATTGCAAATCGACTTCGAGAGAGAACGCTTAATTTTCGATCTACAATGAGGAAATAAGACATACATCAAGTTTTCAAATTTATTTAAAAAGAGGAAGAACATTTTCTCAATTGTTCCTCGCAATTATTAAGTTGGATAAATAGGAATAAGAAAGAAAAAGAACGAATGTTAAATCATAAAATAATTTAAAATTTAATATATCATATATAATTTAAAATTATGAATGCTTTCATAAAACGAAAATCTTTTACACTTGAAACAGTAACATTGTCTCGAAATCTTCGAGAGATAATTGTTCGCGTGCTTTCAAATACAATAAAAATGACTTAAATGCGTCGCTCACGCATCCAAACTTGCGGCGTGCAAGCATAGCTTGCGCGTCAGATCGACAGATCTTAATTCGATCGAAGATCTACAACGGAGAAGGCCATTTACGAGGCCATACACATCTGATCGCACATGTATGATCGGTGGAATTTTTTTTTTCTCGTCCCCGAGATTACTACACTCGGCATCCCTTCGTCGTTTCTGTTACATTTTTACATTGTCTACTGTCGAAGCTTATTCAATAAGTAACAAATAAGGATCGATTGCGTGGGACACACGCTATCTCGCCCCGCCCCTCTTTTCTAATAACAAACTAAACCTTAAGCTACGTTAAGTGTGAACTCGCGGATTACTATCATCGAGACGTTAACGCACGTTGTGTCATTAACACGCTGATTCCAGGCGAAAACGAAGACGATATCTTGAGTCGGATTAGAAAACTTGGAAAGCGGTTTCGGATTCGCGGATTTAAAGAGCGCGGATATTCGCCGGGAAAAATAAGGCAATCGAGTAAATATTCTTCGAATAAGTTTCTTAAGTAAACGCGCCGGAGATCGCGGTAGTGTGTGATATGGTAATCAACGTGTCAATCGTCTATATAAATTTATTTTATAAGCTTAGACGAACCTAAATTCTCGTATTTTTCAAAGCAATTGCTTCTGCATCGGTCGCTTTATGAAGGTCAATCGCTATTCTAAATCGCAATTTATCAACGATTATTATGAAATTATCAATGTAAGAGTAATTGCATTTATATCTTCTCGAGGAGGAAATATTTAAGCATAATCTGAAAAATCAGTTTATCGGTTTTTCTTAAGTACGTTAAAGCTACGTTATCTGTGTATTACTGCTGGCGCATGTATACACATATATATATATAATAATTATTCCGGTGAAGAGATGCACACTCGACGACATTGAAATGCAGTCAAGTTTTTTAAGTTGACTGAACCTTGGTCTCTTTTTGATTTGCAGCATTAAATAATTTTGGCGCGACTGGGCTCCTAAATAAATATCTCTCTGTGTTAAAATTTACCGAACGTCGGCTGTGCAACACGATTTTTTATGTATATATTATTTAAGGTATGTACATTCTCGAAGCCTAATTCGCCAAAATTCTTTAATTTTTTTTCGACGACACATAATTGTAGTAGTTAACGATTCTTCGTGTTAACGAGGTTTCAGACGAGGTACGCAACTTCTAAGATATCCTATAGATACAGGAGTAACCCATTTTAATGAATGCCGTAAAATATTTCCTAGATCCAAGCGCGCGAAATACAGCATGCTTTGTATTTTATTTGCTTCGTTAAGGGTATTATATGTATATATATGGAGAAAAAAATAAGTGTCCCGATTATTTAATGCGAAATATTTCACTGCATTAATTACAACGGGACAACTTTTTTTTTAATTTATAGGTATAATCGTATATGTATTTATATCTAATTTATAATTGTATTTATATACTTATATTTGCATCTGTCTTTGTATTTATATATTTATGTTCATATGTATATTCGTATGTTCATATTTATAGTTGCGTTTATGTTCATATTTATATTCGCATTCATATATATTCATATATTTTTATTTATAATCATATATACATATATGTATATATGTATATATAATTTGCGTATTTTGTTGAGTCCGGCAATGTCTGGACCTATCTTCGTTCGAGATATATTTTTCGTGTAACTCCTTCGCGCGTATAGATCGTGGGAACTGAACGACGGAAAAATCGGTGCGTCAAAAACTACCACGAAACCTTTTTTGTGCGCATCTAATGCGAAAGTAATCGGAAACGTAATAAGACGGCGGATGGATGGAAAACGAGACTATTCGAAAAAGTGCAGATCGAAAGCGTGAGGTAGAGTAGAACGAACTTAAAAAAAAAAATGAAAAAAAAATAGAGAATCGATTCACACTCATTCGAGACAGCTGGGAATAATCGTGTACTTTATTTATTTAACGTTTAATTAGACTTTCGCAAGTTCAAAATCCACAGTTTAATTCTTCCCACACTCATTACCGCTATTAATTATCGCTTTTAATTTTAATATGTCCATATGATTATTATATATAAGTGCCGCTCTCTCTCTTCACACTTGGTTAATTGATTGCACGTCGTGAGAAACAAATCCCCCATTTCTTTTTTTGCCTTTCTTTCCCTCCTCTTTATTATTAACTTCTCAATGCACTCGGCGAAACGTAATTGCAATAACTTTCCTAAAATTCACCACACTTTAACCGCAATAAATAATATGTGTTTACTCGCTGCTTACTTAATTAATTAAGTAATTTTACAATCGGCGACTCCTCTCGCCGCGCACGCACGAGATGATCCCTCGCCGTATCTCGTAAAATTAGATAACAACAGAGACCCCCGAGAGAGCTACGAACAGAGATTCTCAGTAATCGCACAGCGGGCACATTGTTAAACCCGTATCAGATTATGCATTAGAGATTGAGGATTGCGCGAATTGAAGATTACTCTCTAAATCTCGAGCGAAAGTGGAACTTGTGTAATTATTCGAGTGATTTTGATTTTGTAAGAGTTAAAATTCATTCCTCTAGGACTGCACTGAGAAAAGGACGTTTCCTGGCTATAATTGCATGGTAAAATAATTATGGTTTAGAGAGCTCCATTTTTTTTATAATTATTACTGCTACTTTAATAATAATAGCCTCGAGTTTATAGTTCTACAAAATTTTACTATAAAAATTATAATTATTTTAAATATTAATATGATAAAATTTCGTATAGTAAAATATAGATGAATATTTTATTGTTATCCAAAAATGGATAAAAATAAAATAAACATTACTAAGTAGTAAATACAATCACAATTATAATAAATATACGTATTTTGTTAACATTCGCTTAATATTTATGTAGTAATAATAACTAATAGCCTCATGGTAAAACAATTGCATAGATAAAACAATTATAAATATATAGTTGGCACAGAAAATAACTATGAATTATTATAATTGACTTATTGCAACCCGGGAAAAAAAGTTGATATACAATTATATATATGTATATGATTATATATAATTATATAAGAAAAAATTTTTCCTGACAATCATTTTTTTTCTCTTAGTGTGAATAGGATCCCTACAAGAGTGATTTTTTATGAGAGTGGCAAATTACTCAAGAATCAACAAACTTTCAATTTTCGCACTCTACAGAGATTTAACGAATAGAATTCGATCAATCAGATAATTTTAATTTTAATCCATTCCGATCGATCAAACTCCAATCTCCAATTCGCAATAAATTCTCGATCTTCAACAACTAATTTGATACGGGCTCTACTTCACATATCCGGCACATCACACAGCGCAAATATCTCTTTCGCTTCTGTTTTTTTTTCCCTGTTACTCATCTAAATGAGCCTTCTTACAGCCCTCTATACGGCCTCTCTTCGCATACTCACGTTTTCTTTCCGCGCCCTCGTTTTAAACGAGCGGCCGGCGGTCGGAACTGGAATAATCCCGAGTTCTGCCTCGAGATCGAAGCCCCTACTATACTAAGTATAACTGTAGGTGCGTATGTACATCTGTACATGTACATATATAGACATGCGGACGTGGTATATGCGTACATGTACGCGTCGAGTGTCGAGTACACTTAGAAGAAAAAGAAAAAAAAAAGGTCGATCGTTATCGCGAGACAGCTGCTCGATAGATCTCTTCTCTCTCGCGCTAGCCTCGTCGGCCGACCCTTCGGGTCCCGGTCGCGAATCCAAGACGCGAAAACGAGGTATGCGAAGTTACGTCCGCGCAAAGTTGCGTAAGTACGCGCGCGGGTTTGCCTCCTTCGACGCGATTCAACATCTCAAACGGCACGACACCGATTACGTCGTTTTTCTTTCTTCTCTTTTTATTTATTTATTTATTTATTTTTTTTTCGTTAACGCGAGGATACCCGGACCCGCCGAGTAATCGAACTTCTTTGTATGTACGACGACGGTGTAAAAAACGGTGTATCTAGCACGGAAGAAATACGCCATGTTCAATGTCTGTAAAACGATCATCAACGTTTATTTTGAGATACAATTTGTTATCGAAAGCATTTTAAACTCTCCCCCTTTTTCTTTTTGTCTTACAGGTGCCTGCGTAATTTAATCCGCGCGCGTATTTACCGTATTAGACGATCGCTAAAGCGTTCACTTGGCGCGAGACGCGACCGCGCCTCTTGATTAGACACACCGGCGCAGAGAGGTAAATGACTTACAACGACAATGACTAGATCGTAGCGATATATAATCGTGCGATTACTGTACAACAATTTGACGCTTCGCGCGGCGAATTTTCTCTCTTCAGGTATTCGATCGAATGGTTCGATCCTTACTTTCCTTCGTACGTGAGACGTGCGGTAGCGTGAAGAGAGAGAGAGAGACACACTCCCGACGCGTGAGATTCTTACATTTCCGGCGGCGGGGGGGTCGGAAGGAAGTCTCGCGAATCGTTCACGCTACCGCCTGAGAGGTGAGCGTCGCGTTACAAAAGAAGAAAAAAAATTGAGAGACAAAGAAGAACAACCGCGAAACGCGTGCGTTAACAAGATCCTGAGAGAATTATCCGTGAGTTATCGCGGATCATGGGCACGCGACATTAACCCGTTGGCTCCTTCGGAAAGATCTAAATCGCGTGCTCGATAATATCACTATACTTTCTAGGGAAGCGTACTATTTTGTTTTATGTATATATATATCTATATATATATACTTAACGCTATTTATAAAGACTTTAGAGAGCTTTATTCGAGCGAGCGAGAAAGAAGGAACGTTTTTTTTTTTTCTTTTCTTTTAACGAACGACTGCTCGAGAAACGACAGCATTGCTCGGAAGAGATACACGCACGAGGATAGGGGGGGAGGGGAAAGGGGAGAGGAAGTGGTGATACCATTGTTACGCAACAATCGCAGCGGCGTTAACGCACCGGCGCCAGCAATGCTCCGCCGCGACCGGAAGTGGAACTGTGAGGAATACCCGTTCGCGGTGTGGCGACCGCCAGCGGGTTAATATCGCGCCGTTATTGATGCGACACGCACGACGTTCGACGAGGAACTCGGCCGCGAGTGCATCGCTCGACGTTGCACCACTGAGTCGCCCGATTGCATCTCGATCTCGAGTAGAGATCTCTCTTTCTCTTTCTCTCTCTCTCTCTTTCTCTCTCTCGGTTTCTCGTTCGTCTCCCATTTTCTGTCTCCCATCTGTCGTTTCCCGGATTGAGTAAAGGGTGAAAATACAGAGAGAGTTTCGGCGCGTTCTAAGCCCGGAATAAGATAACCGACGCAATTAACCCTCAACTGACACACTGGGTGTGGCATACCCGGGCAATTTTACAAAAATGCTTGTCATTCATAAATTGTTCGTTCCTTCTCTTCCGAGTATTTCGAATATATTCAACTTCTCGATTTTCGCCTATTTAGTCTTCCTCTTGACCTTCTGGCGCATCGATTAAAAAAAAATTGTTCAAATTCTATGCATTAGATACCGAGATATACGCCATTGAAAATGGTCGGGTGACGTACACCCATGTGTGGCAAAATATCGAATTCAATATAGTGTATCAGCTGAGGGTTAATATAATATATTAATTGCCCTTCTCTTCGTTAATATTTTCTTCCTTTTTTTCTATTCTGGAAAGGGAGAACGATTTATCGAGTTTTAAAGCGTGCTAGCCACGCACGACAGTGTTAACGATTTATCGCGTACGAGAGTTGGTCTCTGACCAGTCCGGGATGCAACCGAACCCGAGAATTAGAGCAGGGCTCATCCGCGATCCGCACTCGCGTTTCCGTATAATTAACAATGTCGCCTATACAATATCTTCGGGGGAGGAAAACGCGCGTGCGGACGACGGCCGGCGGAGCCGATCAAGTACCGAATATCGGTCGTCTCAAACGACAACGGATCCCCCCCTTTTATTTCCTTTCCCCTGCCCCCGAAAGCCTACGAAAGTGAGAAGAAGGTGAAGAAGTGAAAGCACGCTGATCTTAGAACTTTCCAGCAGCTCTGGCGGATTTACAAGGCTCGGAAACGTGAGAGAATTATTTTCGCTTATACAAATAAATCTTTAATATGTATATATCGACACACACGGACAAGAATATAAACTCTGCGACGCGAAACAATCTGGTCGATCACCGGTTTCTCGCGTCGTGTGTTAGCTGTGCGACTCGCAGGGGAGCCTCGATCTATGAGCCTTAACTTTAACGACGGCTCCTTCGATCCTGATCCACAGTAAATCCCTTCTCTCAACTTGAAGAATTGACGATTTAATTATTTATCGTTGATTAACTATTAATAAAAATTGTTTCAAATTAATAGTCTGCGATAAAAGCAAACAACGAAATATTTGTTTTTTAATTTTCTTGTTTTTCTCCTGTCTGTTTCACTTAATAATTGATTTAAAAGAAAAATGGATAGAGAATATATGACATTTCTTTTATCTTTCGGAAGGCGAAAGAACTGTGAGCTTGTCGAGGAACTCGTTGTCGTTAAAATTAAAGTCGAGGATCCCGGGGAAACACATCCTGTACACATTCTCTCTCCCAATCGGGATCGTCCCGTGAAACGACCCTCCAGCTATCGCAGCGTAAGTCGTTTGTCTTCGTTAGTTTAAACCGCGTTAAGACATAATCGTCGGAAGTACAGCTACGCGATACTTTTTTTTTTTATTTTTTCATATACTGGCGAGAGAAATGCGGTTTTTTTTTAAGTACATAGATACAATATAAGAAACGCGTTAATGACGCATAAAAATATTTTCCTCCTAATATGCTCTTCTCAGTTAATAAGGGACGGGATGACTTGCACGACTCTTTGCTGATGATGAGCGAAGAAGGAAACGGAAACGAGGTCCACAATGGCAAAATGACGCGATCGCGAATGATGGGGAATATATGTATGTGTGTGTGTGTGTATGTGTGTATGTGTGTAATAGTAGTAGATGTGTCTACATGTGTGTACATGTCGTTTTTTTTATAAGTTTATCGAGGATTGATTCTCGAGTCACACAATCGAGCTCCTTTTTTCGTTTCGAAAACCTCTTAATTGCGGCATTTATCTCTCTGGATCAGAAGCAAATCGAACGAACGAAATCGGATCAGGAACGATTGATCGATCAATCTGTGTGCACATTGAACTCGCAGTGTCGCAAGACCGTTTTATAATTTAACAACGAGAAAACTCCGAAGGACACCCGAGTCTTTCGCGTCGGTTTTTCTTTTATTTTTTAATTTTTTTTTTGTACATCTTTCGGACATCTCCAGGTCCCTTCGCTCGTTAAATCCGAATGAGAACCGGGCGTCGCGAGAGAAGTTACTCAGGAATTGCGGAAGTACGGTTGTTCAAGTCGTTGAGGCCGCACATGTCTCTCCTCAGGGCGGATTCGCCTGATCTTTCGGGATCTTTCGCGTGAAATTAATTAGCTTGTAACTCGCCCTTCTTGTGCATGGCTAAGCGCGAAAGTAAAAGGAGATAAATGACGCGGGCTTAAATTGTGATTTCTCTCCGAAAGGAATTCGCAAAGGTCGAGATACGACGGCAGGGTGAGTTAGACGAGGACGAGCGCGACAAGACGACGGACGTCGTGACGACCACGACGATGGCGAGGACGAACAGCGATGGTAATAACGACGGTGCAACGTTTATATGCACCTGTGCCTGTCCCGCGACTGTGTATGAATTTTATGTATGTGTGTATCTGTGTGTGTGTGTGTGTGTTCGTGTGCGTGTGTGTAACACAAAGGTATACGTAACAATACGCGTCTTTATTATTTGGCAGTGTAAGGCATATAGAGTGCTTAAGACTAGAATAAGGTGCAATAAATAGGCCTCTTAAAGCCTTTTTTTTCAAACGAGAGAGAGAAGTCCTATTGTATATGTGTATATATATTATACGGACCTAAAGAGAACGCTGCTTTTTACTTATACTCTTTTTTTAATTTTTCATTTATGGCGTAATAACTTGACTTAGGTACTTCGAAGACTCGAAAACGTTTTTTTTTTTTTTAAGCTCCCTTTCCTTTCCCTTTTCGCTTAACGTACTTCTGTGTGCTCCTTCTTCATTTTTTTTCTAAACCCGAGTCTGCCCCTCTTTTCCTCTCTTCCCTCTCTCTTTTTTTTCTTCTTGTCCCCTCCCCCTTTCTTTCCCTCTCTCTTTCTCTCTCTTTTTCTCTCTCGCGAAAGGGCGCTTGAGAAATGAACGTTAAACTAGAACTACAAAATACGGCTACTGACTTCATGGAGATGTAACCCTCGTACACACGTTACACGCTAATAATCTATTATTTGGCAGCGGTCTTGCACTTAAAAACGTAAAACTTACACGACGAAGTATAATAATAAACCCATATTGCCAACGTTTTACATATAGCTTCTTTTTTTTTTTTTTAACCGGGGTC
>QKQZ01052728.1:0-13122 GCA_003595255.1 Solenopsis fugax
CCGTAGAAGGCGTTCTTATTTCAATTTGTATGTATTACATTAACGGTCTAATATCTCCAATTTTCTGTCTATAAAATACGCGTGAAACGTCCGATCGATTTGAGACTTCGTAGTCTAGTGCATATTAGAATAGCAGCCTTTTATCTACTACACCGTCTAGAAATATTAAAGTTGCACAAAACACTCCACCCTACCTTATAAAATATACTATTGTCTTGACATTTTTGTATTGAAAAAAATTCATTAAATTTTAAAAAGAACATATTTACAAAATCATATTAATACACGGAAAAAAATGGATTTGTTGCGTCAGCAAAGCTATAATTTGTTACATAAATTTTGTATTTCTAACTAAATAGATTTGTTGGTTCAGCAAAGAAATTATATCTGATAGCATTTGTCAGCATATTCATAAAGTTAACTCAGTTTTGTTAAAGCAACTAATCTTTTGCTATAATAAAGATTATTAATATACCAAATTTCATTTAGTACAGTAGCAAAAATATGTGTTATTGTGACAAATATACTTTGCTACAGCTATATGGATTGAATTAAGTAGAANCTTTGCTATGCCAACAAATCTGTCATGCTATAGTATCCTATTTTATTTGTTGCAATCATTAATTTTATGCAGCTCTAAGATTTGGTTACTGTAACATAGCAGATTGGCTGTCTGTATATTACGGCTGTAGATTTGCTGGGTCAACAGCACAATTTTTAGCTGTTGCAGCTAATCTTTTTTTTCCGTGTAATTTTCGAGCTCTAAGATTTTAAAGTAAAATTTTTTGCAAAACGTTACATGATAAAATTTCACACGGTGCTTTGAATCGACGCGCGTTGCATTACAACTGCATTACACGTTATCAGTAAATACATACCAAGATCTTTTTCGGGACCAGACAGTACCCAGCAATCAGATGAACACAAAATACCATGTTGAAGGAATACAATTTCTTTCTTTATTTTGTTTTTCAACAATGGACTCCCAGGTATCCTATGTATTATCAAATTATAACCATCCTCTGTTATAACGTTATGCTCTTCAGCGGAATAATCATATTGTTCTACCAAGCCAATCTATGTAAAAGAATAATATATGTAACATTCATGAGAGATCGTCGTTTCATCTCTATAATTTCAATGTTCTAAATATAAAAAAATAAAATTTATACAACATTCAGATTGTTAACAATGACAATTTAAGACAGTCAAGTTGTACAACTTAATCTATATTTATCTAGAGTTACTAAAGTTAAAGTGAAATTTAATACAAAATATAATATATGTATAGATTTGATTAAAAACGATTTGTTACTTACGAAATCCAATATTTTTGCATTGATCGTCATTTTTTCGGTTCGATCCATTCTTCGTACTTTCACTAAACCAGGATTTTTAGGAAATAAAAAATTTAAAAATTCGTCTTGAAGAAATGACATGTCTTGCCAGAATTGCGATTTTCCTTCTAAGAATGTCATAATAATTATAAGTGCAAACAGAATGGATTTCATATTTGTTGTCAACTCTAGTTTGCAAAATAAATTGTAGAAAGGCCTTAATTGTAGATAACTCCTGTACAGTATTTCTGTGCAGTATGCAGTCTGCAATGAGAAACAAATACGATGAGTACTGATCGATAATTATTTAAAAACAATATTTTAACAAAGTTTCAATTTTCCATTGCAGAAATAATAAAAGCAGTTATACAAAATACATTCAAAATTCCTACAATATAGATTTGAAAATACAATATATATGAATAATAATAGATTTACGAATAAACTCGATGAACATTTAGATTTTCTAAAATTATGTAAATAAAATTAATAATTAATTGTAAATAAATCCTTTGAAAACAAAAATTAATCTACCGTTTAATACAAGACTCGCTGAAGCGTAGACTTGGCGCGAGTCGCGACCGCGCCTCTTGATTCTTTAATAAAGAATTGATACAAATTCTATGTTTATGTATAAAATAACAATGTATATATATTTATTATTTACAAACTTAAAGTTAATATAAATATATATTTTTATGTGTGATACATTTATCGAAATATATATTATAGTTTAAAAAAATTATAAAAAAATTAAAAGAAACGTTTTTAGTCGCGTAAAACAGAGAATCTTTAACCTTTAAACACATTCAATCCAAAAAATTACATTAACACATTTTCCGGTTTGGGAGACTCCACTTAACTTTGAGAACCTATAACTTTGGTTCAGAAATATGACTGCACAATCAACATTGCCGAAAAATGATTTGCTGTGAAGTTATAAAGAAAAAACCATTAAGTAAAAATAAAAAATTTTTCAAAAATCCACTTTTTTTTTAAAAAACCATTTTCGCAACAAAAAACTTTTAAGGACTTTACAATACGATGTTTTAAAACCAAAGAGTGGGTGAAACTCATTAATTGGGTGAAGCTCATAACCACAAGTTAACCAACTAATGAAAAACCGGACTTTAAAAGTATATTTATGTAATAAGGAGAATATAAGATATTTTTTATAATTATCTCAAGGTGTCTAAAATTGATGTGTTTTATGATGCATTCTATTAATATATTTAATTTCTATTAGAGGAGCATTTATGATATACTCGTATTTTTGCTGTGTAGTCTTGACACACACACGATATATACATACCGTAATAATTTCGCTCAGGAACCTCGACAATATAACGCAACTCTCTGCGAGACTAAACTTCAACGAGAAACTGATGCACGTCTTTCGATCGGACGAAAACTTATCCGCTTTGCGCGGGCCCCGCTCAGAAATCCCCTTCCCCATAGCACTACAGATAGAATATATGCGAGTAACATATACGCCAATAGATCTGTTCGAACATGTCTTGTCCGAGAAATTTTTTATATAAGATTACTCACAAAAAAGTTACACTCACACATAATGAAGGATCTCATAGACCTCAATAGAACTTTGCTGCTATTCCGTTCAAACTCTAGTTGACCAATAAAGTTGATCAACCATAGCGATCGAAAGGGAAGATTTCAAACTTTTTTCCCTCCCTGGTCCGAACGTCCTGTCTTATTCCGTCTTCACATAACAAGCGATCGAAATTTTATAGGGAACCAAAAATCTTGTATGCATTAGATAAGTTCCGGCCTATAATATCTGTAGCTATAAAAAATTGATCAGTTATAGCATATGAGAAGAATATAATTGACTATAATTCATCACAATCTTTTTACAATTTAAAACATATACTACACCTATTGCAGATCGGGACGAATACTAATATTGACGGTAATTGAACAGAAATGCATAAGTAACTTTCATACACTGTATCTCCGCGATAAAAAAATCGTAAAACTTTTCTTTTAATTTGCAGAGAAAAGTCTTTTTACGATAATAGTCACGTATTTGCGAAAAATATTCATTTCCATGTAGTGTATTAAATTATTCAATTTTTTTTAAGTAACAGTCCTTGCATTTCAAAAAACGACGGGAGGAGGGATAAATTCAATGAATCTAACGAATGTTCTTTAAAGTACAAACTTTAGCCTTAAGAATGCAAAAAGAACTTCCAAATATGACAATTTTTCTCGGAGTTAGGCTTATTTAAACTTATGTGAAATATTAATATAAATTTATGCAATAATTTTGTTAACGAATGTAATACAAAGAACAGAGATAATATATTCTTTCTATATATATCATTTCGTTCTCTCGTAATAGCATAAGTAATGTCAGATCGTGCATATTCCGGGAATTTCTATTCAGGCGAATGATAATCGTGTCGTCTAATTTTACATTCTCTTTTCTTGATATATATATATTACGTAACTCCCCAGTCTTATCGCTGCACAAAACTCGGTGCTGATCAGTACCTAACTATGAGAAATGAGACGATTATACGTTTCAAAGAGACGCGCTAGTCTTTTCATTACTTATTACAATATCTCGCTACACTATTACTATCATGTCAAATATAAAGGATTTAAAAATGTCTTAAATAGGAGAGAAATGAGTTTTTTCGGTCAAAGTGGATCTTTCCTAATAATATTTTCTGCTGAAATTTATACAATTATTTAATATACATTTATTTAAAAATTTGTAAAGTATTATCCGAATGTTAAAATACAGAATTTCTGTTATTTTCCCATTCCTGCTTCCTTGTAAAATAAAAATTAACGCGCATATGAACGGCTAATTCTCGAATACGCTCACCGAATTAGGTTGCCTCGCATACAAAGTTGCGTAATTAATGGCAAAGGAAATAATGTATTTAAGTACCGTGTTCGATATCGAGTAAGCCGCGCTCGTATTACACGCTTTAAATTCGGAATAAAGCTTTGCGGTGGCCATAGGCGAAAGCGCGTTATACTTTAGAACATCAAACGCGCTCGGCAATCATTCTCCTTCGAGTTTGAGAAATATGAAGCCTTTGTGATTGATGCAACCTACGGTTTCAACTCGATTCTTCCGTTGTTTGTTACCTCGATTAGAGCTCACCGTATATCTCTGATTTGAATATTCTCTGTCTGAAAACTCAATTGTCAACTGCTTTACGTGTTCATTATTTCCGTTTGCGCAGTTTTGTGTTGATACAACTGCGAGAGGGGAAGAGGATGGTTACGCAAGAGAGAGTTATTAAAGCTTTAATAAAGGAAATAAGATAATCGTCAGACGAGTAATCAAGGATGTTATCTAGAAATTTTTAAGTCTTTATATTTTTAGTAATTATGCGGAACACCTAAAAATATCAAGGTTTTATCAGGTGGATATCCAAAATAAGGTATCCTATTAAAGATATTAAGATATTTCTAGAAGATGTCTAAAACACATCTTAAAATATATTTTTAAGATATTTGTCGTATAAGTTGTCTTTAGATTTCTAAAAGATATCTTCAAGACATCTTTACAGATATTTGAATTTAAAATGATTTCTCAAAATGTTGCATAAGATATTTTTTAAATCGCTAACAGGTTGCTCTTTTCGAAGCATTTCGAAGAAATGCAAGACATTTCAAGACATAACAAAATATCTTTTAAAAATCTGAAAGATATCTCTGTTTATGTGAGAAAATGGGAATAAAAACCTAAGAAAAAAATTACAGTTTATTCTAACATGAACAATTAATAAGATCGAAGAAAAAAGATTTCAATAAGATGCATACATTGCTTTTGTAATCAATTTTGATCGAGTCATCATACTATTAAAAATAACTAGAAAGATAAGATACCGACATTCTCAATACAAACACTCGCATCGAGTAAAATGTTCCGTTTTAGTCCAATATTACAAAGAATGTTATATTCAGTTCGAAATTCAATTTATGTGCAATATTGTGTACATTTGTTCAGAGGAAAGCTACGTTGACCTTCTCTAGATTGTTTCGAAGCGACTATTTTGTAATTGAAATGTAATGGCTATATTCACTTTATAGAATTGTTTCAGGGTTGATGAAGATTCTGCGAATCGAAACTGTTCCGCATAATTATTAAAAATAAAAGAATTTATAGATATTATTGATTATTGCTTATCTAAGGCCTTTACTTGCATTATTAATGTTTTTACATAAACGAGCTTGATACTATTATAATTTAGAAATTTGATTTTTTTATCTTACCCCTTGCGAATTAATGTCGCAATCCCACCATATATATCCCCGTGATATATTTCTATAACTCTATTAGTCTCGTGAAGAAAATTAGAAAATTAGCAAAATCTGCTTCTAAAACACAGTTCGTTTTTCATGTTGTCAAAGTTATTTCGTAATCTAACGCGAATTGTACAATTCAATTTTTAAAAAACTGACAAAGTCAAGGAAGACGAGAGATGCATGTTTAATTTCAAATTTTGCGATATGCTGTCGATTGTTGGTGATTCGCTGGTGGTTCCACGGCTAATTAACATCTGCTTGTCCAGATGCAAATTACAATGCGCGGTTAATGAAAGTTGAATTTCGAGAGCACGCACGCGATCTTGCAATTTACGACTAATCAGAATCGAATTCCGCAATCAGATGGTAATAAAGTATTCAAATATTGTTTTATATCAGATTTTTATACGATAAACCAGCGTTTCCCAATCGCGAGATTGTGAAAGGTGTAACACGAGAATTTTGGCTAATGTTAACTAATAAAATACTTTCTTCGTCTCCTATAATTATTTGTTTTACAATTAAAGTAGCATTTAAGTGATGAGTTTTTTATCCCTTTTTTCCATTTTAAATCCATTTTATTTCCAACATGTACGACGATTACAACTTGAGTAACATTTAAAAAAAAAGGACTAATTAATAGATAACAGTGTCCATTTCAACCAATATAGTTTAACTAACAATAAGCCGTTTAATTAAGCCGAGATGACCTAACTCCTTTCAAATACGATTGAATTCTTTGAGATCACTGAAAATTCTTTCATAGAACTCACTTCTAGCCAAACGAATCAAAGACTGCACCTTGTTTCTCAACATCCTGAAATATTTTCTTCTGTCCTGCGTCTTCTCCATGTCCTTTTGGCGATGTTCTTCTCCCTCGTCTTACTCCTAATGGCATCCACAAACTGGCGTAAACCATGGGGCCGGCAGGCGCTTAGATTAATAAGCTTAAACAGAGCGTGCTTATTGTAACAATCAAGAAGTTTATTGAGTATCTCTACCTTATCGTTAATATTGTCTGCACGAAACAAGGAACCCCAAACTCCAAAGTCTCAAGTTCGTATAAAAGTTATTAATGTTGAAGGGTTTAAAATCTCTGACTCTTTTAAGATTCCTGTGACGGCGTTCGAGTTTAATTTTATACATCATATAAATTATACATATTAATCAGATTATGGATCGAAAGAAAGCAGACATCACTTTGGTTGAAGATGATAAGTTTCTCCTCGTCATCAACGATATAGAAATCCAATACTGTGAAGGATGTGCAAGTATAATGAGTGAAACCATAGGGTACTAAATAAAGACTTGAGATTGCGATAAAAGATATAATAGAAGTTTGTTCAGAGTCGATAGTGTTCAAATTTAAATCAGCATTACAATCTTCGAAGAAAACGCAGTACTCGTAAGAGGCAGAAAGATCAATAAAGACATTCAAGACCTCCGAGAGATATAGCCATAATGGGGCGGACGGTAAATAACTGAGACAAGTAATTTAAAATCATGTGCGAAAACTTCAACCAAATATTCAAGTTTTCTGCAGTACTTATCTTCCGATTGATGTATAATCTTAGCCTGAAGAGAACTAGAAACATACATAGTCACACCCCTACGACTCTTACCGATCCTATCCCACTTAATCAAATACCCTCGAAGTGCCATCCTTCGATCAAGAGGTGGCTAGGTTTTAGAGAGACAAATAATATGATATTTAAGTATGGAGAAAAAGACGTCAAGCTCATTAAATATAGAGAGAGAGTAAAGGATGAAGTACACGAAAATACAGATGTTTAGCTCTTGTACTCTTTATCCAATTTGATTGTTTCATCCATGACCATAAATTTCACCATTTTTGATATACGGTAAAAATGCAAAAGTTATTTAAAGTTTTTTCCTAAATATAAGAAAATAAATAAGTATTTCGTATTTTTAATTTTTTTTTACAATAACTGAAATATAAGCAATATAAAGTTTTTATTGGTATAATTAATTTCCTTAAACATAATAAATAATATTTGATAAATTAAGTTTTCTATCTATGCGACATATAAATAGGAATTACAAGAAGCAATAATGAATACAGAAGAAGAATAAGTCACGTTACATTCAATATCATTACTGCGTTTCTCAATTAAGTAGAGAAAATATATGATTTGGTATTATATATAAATTTCAATCCTCAAGAACAATTAAATAATATAATGAGCACATCTTTGCTATTTGCAGAATTGCAAATAGCAGAGATATGTTCATTATATTATATAATTGTTCTTAAGCTGTCAAATCGGCTCGGAAAATCAATACAAAAAGTTATGCAATTTGCAATATATAATTACAATTTTTTTTAAAGCAATTATGTGTTAGCTTTACACCAATTAATTTATCTCATTATTTTACGCACAAAACTATAATTGCAAAAAACTGAATAATTTACAAGATATCTTATACTTTATGTCCAAATATGCCAGAATAAAGTGTAAAAATCTCGTAAACTATTGATTTTTCGATATTTTTATCTTAATACTTTTATATGCAGATTAATCAGAATTATATTATGTAAAGAAATCATATAATTCCATTGAAAAAATGATGAAAATCTCCATATGATCTTAAAATCTTGAATTGTTTCAAAAATTAATGTTACAATAATTTGTTTCGCTTCAAACCGTACAATTTGTTTAAAAAATTTTTCTTGATAATACTTTATTTTCGAGATATTTGACCGTTCGGAAATTTTTAACACGATCTACAAAAACAATTATATAATGCTTATTAGCATTGGTGCATTAAATTAATTATCAATTTGATTATGAATTATTAATATACCAAAATGAATATTGTATAATTTGTTAATGATTTCTCATTATTTTCAATGAAATTAATTTATTCACCGACTTACAATTTAAATTTGTATAAATATGCTGATCTTCATTCTGTGCATAAACATTGTCTTCAAGAAATATCAGTAATAAGATCATAATATTATAATTTATAATAATTATAATTACGAATAATTGTAACGCAGAGGCGTCTATTCTCTGTGCTGAAGATCCGGGTTCAAGTTCCACTGATCAGAAACGTCTGATTTTATTCGATTGGAAGGCAATGGCAAACCCCTAAGAAGAGAACTCCTCTAAATTAGGCCGTTCGGGACTAGCATTTAAACTTAAGTCCCGTATATCTGTGTAAATTATAAAAAGCACATACCACAGAAATACGTTGAGGGGTCATTACGCTCTGACAAGAGCTATAGGGATTAGAAAAAGATAATGATTATTTCGACTTCCTCGTAAGAAAGAGGATATCCCCTCGTCTTGTTAGTAAAATTCATTTCATAATTATCAATTGGGCTTCCCTTTTAACATACTATTACGGAAATTTATCATAACTTCAGGCTCTACAAACTTTATTGCAAATAAAATATGTTAATGATTATATTGTCGAAGCCTACGCAGTTATGAACCACCATGCGCGCCTGTACGAATAGATAACCCGTCATACTTATCTATATGCCGATATACACTCTGTACATTCGAGTGTTTTATTTTTGTTATTTAGTTTTTTATTCGACTATACACATTTCAAGTTATGCAAAGTTATTCAATAGCATGGCATTTTATTTATGTGGGTATAGAAGTGTGCTGATAATATGGGCATTTTAAGATATTATCATATCGAAATATTTCTTCGATAGAAATTAGAAATATTAGAGGTATCATTTTATCCGTTTTATTTAATATTAAATAAGAATAATATGATATCTGTAACGTTTATAAAGAGAAGAAAATTCTGAACCACGTAAAATTAAAATTATTTCATTTTGTAAGAAAATACTGAATCTTTTTTAAACAAAACCAATTTTTAAATTTATTTTTGTGATGGCCCATATTAACAATTCTCTTTCGGTTCGATACATTATACAGTAACATTTTTATAAATCACGTCATAAATAATAATAAATGTTTCGTAACTTTGAGTCTAAACATTAAACAATATTTCGATGAATGTAATCATTAAGATTCAATATAAAGTATTGATCATTAATAAAGTTATTGAATAAAATGTAAATGGGTGCGCATAATACAATTTTCTCTGTTAATACAAAAATCGATCATGATAGATTATGATAAGCTTTATCCTCATATCAATAAAAATAAACCTAAAAAATTCAAATAAAGTTTAATTTATTAGAAACGAATACATCATAGAGTAATTATACAAGCACTGTGGTATTTGCTTGTTTATATCCACTTCCAAATAAAACCTTTCATTATGAATATATTTACGAAATTAATGGATGACAATATCTGTCCGACATCCTTTGCATCGCTGCATGTTTGTTACATTGGTCACATCTGCAAAAAGGTGCTGTCGATACTTTTAATGACACTGATCTTAGGATCATTTAATCATATGCTACACGCTGCACGGAATTTTTTCTGAATATGGAATATTCGATATAAGGGCGTGCATATATAGCTTAATAATAGGATATGAAAAGGAAGGAACAATAGTATATTTACGAAGAAGTCAACTATTTGAAATATCAAGCATGAAAATTCTGCTAGTCGATTCAAAACAGATGCAAGATTTAGTAGATCCAACTCAATAAATGGAAAAATTTATAAATATGTTTCTATGAGAAGCCAAATCACTTTTGGACAAAATTGACTTCATAATGGTCATGGATCACGAGACATTTGTAAGACTTGTCAATATCCATAAAAATAATGAACTCAATGACGTAGTGAGAAGGAGTTTATTTTAAAGGAACACGTATCAATAAAAGTGAGTTATATACGATTAATAAACTCTTTTGTTGTATGATATATTACTGCATGATTGAAACATTCTTCACATCTTCGTGTCATATTATTTCAAGAGTTTTTATGTGAAACTTTCTGTCAACGAAAGTTATATATAAAGTTATATAATTATATTTTATTGGAATATTATTTCAATTTATATTATATCATTTTTTTTTCACAGAAACTCATTTGCGATTATCAAAAATATTTACAAAAATGTTTATTAAACGTATCGAATGATTATCTGGATGCAATTTGCACTATAGTGCAAATTTGTGGATGTTATGAAAAATATACAGATATTGGTAGATGTGCATATATTTGTTGTCCATACCATATTTATTATCTACACATACCACAAACATTGCGTTACTCTTAATCAAATTAACGTCAAGCCGTTATGAAGTTACCCAAACGACATTAGCTAATACCGGAGTGAAAATTGAATCGATGGCACACTAAAATCACACTCTTGTAGTTGTAGTTTTGGTCTAGAAATGTATCTACAAATATACTCTACAAAAGAAATTTTAAATTAATATATCTTTGTTTAAAATTAACGTAATTAAACAATTTTTTTCATTTTAATGTTAAAATTCAAGGATTGTTTTATATAATATAACTTTATTATAGTGTTATAGTGTTATAAGTATTACTTTAAAATTATGTAAAATTAAGAAAAATATTTGTAATAAGCAGTTTTTTCATAACGCTACATGGAAATTTAACAATTGAAAAATATGTCCGGATACATTGGTCCCGCGAACATCAAGTAGATTAAAAAATAGGTTACCATATTATCAATACTAAGTTTTTAATTAATTAATGGTATATGTATATCAAAAATTTATACACGAAGAAACAGCTGTGAAATGGATAATAATGGCAATAACCCTTAATATCGACACATTTTAATGTCGAACCCACGATTACAAATCCTAGACAGCACTGATATAGATGACTAAATACAACATTACATTAAAAATAATATTTTGTTATGTTAATGAAAATAATAAAAATTTTCACACATATTATAAATTATTAGTGTTTACTTTTTATATTTAAATTAAGTAAAAATTGCAAATATAATAATTAAAGAAATAAAATGAGCAGACATGTTTACGTATCAAGAACCTTTAATTTCGAAAATGTGACATTTAGGTTTTGCATATCAATGATTCATTAAATTTTCGTGGCAACAATTTAATTAAAATATTAAATTGTTCTATGTTTATTGAATTATTTTGTAGAAATTGCCGATTTCATTGAGAGCATTCATAAATAAAAGGTAGAGAGGCTAAAGCTGAACTCATATACATATGTTGTGATATCAGTTGTTATCATTTTCGCATTTGTCAATGCAAAGTATCTTAATCATTGTTACGAAAAGTTATAGAAATAAGTATGAGCATTGTAACAAAATGTGATAGAAACCATTTCATGCTTGACTTTTTTCTAGAAATAATTAACTTCTAACTCTAGTCTTATAACTTACTATGGGTTTTTGGGATCGCTAATTATAAATCTGTAATCAAAATTTTAAAATTTTATAATGGCGGAATAAAATAAATTTTACTTAATTTAATAAAATTCTATATTTTGGGCCGCTTTATTGAAACCGCCATTTACAATTTTGGAATATCTATTGCAAATTCGTCATTAACGAATCTGCAGTAAAATTTCTAAAATTTTAAATTTAGTTTATTCAAAAATCTATATGTGTGCAGCAACTTATATGTGAATACAACAAAATTTAACATTTTGGCCCGTCACATTCAATTCACCATTTGAAATTAAGTAGCTATATTTTATATAAGATTTACGTTGAGCCTTGAGCCTACCCTAGGAGGTACTCGCTATCTTTATTTCTTTTACAATATATATGTTGTTTTAACTTTTATCACATTTTATGAACATTTGACGAGGTATGCAGTTCGAGGGATGAAAGTCACAAGAATGTTGAATTTTTCATGAAAAATTCTATCCTTTATCTTAAAAATGAACCCAGGAAGAAGTCCATATCTTAATATTTGTGGAAGAAATGAATTTTTGACGGAAAAAATCGCAGCAGACACAAAAGAGTTAAGTAAATAAACTACATTATTCACTTAAATGATCTATCTCTGATCTATTTCAATAAAAATATGTTTATTAGGTTTGAATCGCGCGATACAGAGGATAGCCCGTCACATCCCGTCACCCTACTTTCCTCTATAATTTCGATTCTCGGCACAAAACTTTAATTATTTATTATCGTATTGTACCAGGCGCGAAACTAAAAGTATTACAGCATTTGCTTTTTGTTTTATTTCTGAATCGAAGCTCTTCTAGAGTTTTGTTTCGTCTGCCATTCCTGCCGAAGTGGGTATTTAAACAAGTTTCCAGAGTGACTTTTTACACATACTACCATCGTCGCACTGTGCGTTCACCTTCGCGTTTACCTTGGTGCGAAAACGCCAAGGCTCTACCCTCCCGGAGAACTGTCGGACGACAGGACAGTAACGCGGAACGAGATGGAGGGTAAAAGGCAGGCGTCCGGTTATGTGAGAGAGGGTGGCCGTCTCTGGGAAAACAGGGTTGGGCACGGGGTGGCAAGGACGCATGCGTCAGACCCGGCCGTCGGGGGCTGTCGTGTCGCTCTCTGTCGTCGGTTACGCCAGTCGTCGTGACGACTTCGAGCCGTCGTC
>QKQZ01052732.1:0-11884 GCA_003595255.1 Solenopsis fugax
AGAGAGAGAGACACAGAATGTGTGTGTGTGTGTGTGTGTGTGTGTGTGTGTACGGCGATCCGTGCCGATCCGTGCGGGAGTTATCGGTTAAGCTTGTTAAATTTAACTTCGGCTTTTCGACCTCGAGTCCCGAGGGGCCCGTGGGACGTAACGGTGCCGGCAATGACAAATGGCGTCGGGCTCGAACACAAATCACGCGCACCCGAGGGCCCCTACCAGGAATCAAATCATTTTTCTAAACGTTCTATCGGCACGAGAACTTGTAACCTACTAGATTGTCTCTAGCGAATCCGCTCCATACCACGCTCACTTCCCACGCAACCGCACCTTGGAAATACATATCGATCTATTCTACGAGGCACGTGTTCATATTCGCACGTGTCTAACGTTACATAATAATTACGACCGGCTGTTCAGCAACGATATTTAATTGAGTCATTCCAGAAGAGAATCGATAACCATTTGTCAATAGAATAGTATGATACATCGACGGAATAAGAGACGCGCGTGCTTCACATAATTGTCGCAGCGTCGTGAAAACGAGACCGGTGCGGTGGCAACGTTAATATTATCCCGCTCGTTAATCTAAACTGGGACAAGTCGCAGTAATTTCCATTTTATATATTTTCGATGCGGCTAAACGGACTCGAGTGTACTGCCATCATGTCGCTGGGCTGGCACGAGCGCATTTATCCGCGAGAAATAATAACGCAATAACGGAGTAAAATTACCGAAATCAATATCGGATGTTTGATTATCACTTCGCGGTTCATCCTCGGACGAAGCACGACCGCAAGACAAGGAGGTATGGCGTGTACACGAGCCGGGGAGCCCGAAAGGATGTCACGACCTCGGTCGCCGCGCCGGTGTGCCGGAACGTCATTAATACGGTAGCAATTTATTACGGCGCTGTCTGACTGCCTGTCTGCCGCGATGGTGTCTTCGGGGCGTAGTCGTCAGCTTCCCAGCTTGAATCTGACGGCGACGCATGTGGATGCACGTGTGTCCCAGAATTTGCGCGTGCTTATTCCGAACCGCAGACCATTAAAGAGAATAATCATTGGCGCGAGGTGGCAATTATGAAACTACTGAATAACTTGCAATGGAATCATTTTGTCTATAGACCTCAAAAAGAACGCGTAAGTTTAAATTATAGAGGAAAAGAGGTAATATGGCACCCATGTTCATTTTATTGAATAACTGTTAATAATTAATACTTTATATTGAAACTTGATCGATTATATTCGTTAAAGTGTTACTTAACAGATTCTAGACTCAAAGTTATGAAATATTAATTATTTAGTACGTGATTTATAAAAATTGACGACACTGCATAATGAGTCAACGAGAAAAAGAGGTAATAATATGGCTATTACGAAAATAAATTTAAAAAATTGATTTTGTCGAAAAACACAGTAATTGAATAATTTTGCATAACTCGAAATGTGTATAACCGAATAAAAAGTGAAATAACAAAAAACCTCGAGCGTGCATACATTTGTGTGATAATCAAGTTTGAAAACAATGAGGAAATATATGTAATTGAGTGCTAAAATGTATCTTGAAAATGTTTCGAAGTGCTCAAATGTAAAAATGTCTTATTATGTATTGACATATTAGCGCCACTACATAACGGCGGGCTACTAAACAAATGATTCTATAAGCAATCATTAGAATTCGTTACCTAATAACGGAGATAATAGGGGTAGCTGTAATGACCACAGTAGCCATAATACCTCCTTTTCCTCTATTATATCGCATAGATTCGCTCTTTGATAAATTTTAATTGCGCAAACATTACTTTCATGGGGAAATTTTTTTTCAGGATTTTTTTGCTGCAATTTTTAACGTACAAAACGTAAGATCGTTAAGATCGTTTGTCGCAACAAATGATCTTTTACCCAATTTTTGTTAGGAGTTTATAGTCGTGAAGAATTACATGGCTTGCGAGATGTCTTGTATACGCCAACGGGGATACGGGGGGATAACGGTTCGTTAGAACAAGGTCGAAAAAGCGAGGGAGAGACGAGGGTATTGCGGAAGAGACCGGCAAGGAGATTAAGAAATATCCGCTGGTGCGCATGCAGCATTAATAGAAGGAAGTAGTATATATATGCATGACGAGAATCCGCAGCGCGATCGTGTCAAGATCAGTCGAAAATTAAGCGACTTTGTGCGCTGATACCGGGCGCACAAAGTCCGAAAACCCCGTGGTAAAAGGAACCGACGCTATCGGGCAAGCCGGCGGTAATCCGGCCCGGGGATTATGTCGTCCACTTAGCAGGACGTAAATGCTGAGGTTCATGGTGTACGTTTTACAATCGCCCACACAGCCTCGCACACATCTGCATCCTTACACACGTGCGCATCCGCGTGTATCGAGACGGAGGCGGAAAGTGTATCTCGTCGCGCTTTTACGAAGAGCGTCTATCCTCCCCCCGTCCTCGTTCCCGGATCCGATCGATCGAACGTTCGACCAAGAACCATTTCGAAACCCGTGTCGAATGAGAGCCGCTATAATCGTCTCGCGGATACCCTTCTCCCTTCCCCCTCTCCCCTTGAGTTTAGAAATAATTGATGACGGACGGAGGGAACTTTCGCCCTCTGCTCTCCGTAACGGAGTATTGAAGGACGACTAAAAATGGCGAAGTTTAGTCCGCGAGTGAAATTTCGTTCTCTATCAGAGCCAATTAGACCTTATTCAGCGAGGAAACCTCCGAATTTCATGCACTTGAGAGGAAACTTGGCTTTTCGTATCCTTGCAGCGCAAAACTTCGATCTCATAGTGCATCCATGATTAATCGGCAAATAAGTTTATCACGCAGCGTATTCTTATTTAAAGTGTAGATAAACATTGAACTTGTACGTAAACATATTTACAAAATGCTACAGGGTGTCACTTTTCGCTAAGGAAAAATCAATCTCGATTGGTCCGAGAGACTGCGGTTAAAAGGGAACTGGGACGCTCTATGTACTACTCCACATACGAGAAGTTGTCCGAAACAGTGACGTGATGCATCGTAACAGTAAACCAACGCGAAACCGACACACATAGCCGCTGACGGAAAGTCGATGCGAGAAATCAGATTCTTGTGTATGTCATCAGTTTGCCGGTTAAACGCCAAGCGATGATATCTCAAACGTTTTTTAACGAACATATTACAAAAAATATGATACTTTACAATTAATGATTATTTAATAATGCTTTATAGTTAATGAAATATAATCAATACTTGGTGTATTGTTAAAATTAATAAAATGTAGGGGAAGGTGATGTTTCTTTGACCCGTTGTACCTTTGATCATAACTTCTCTTTATACGCATCTTTTAATATACAAGGTGTCTATAAAGTCTGTTTCCACTCTCTTTATTTCGGAAATTCGGATATTCAATCATCTTAAGAGACTACTCTTTTAGCTAGTTGAAAAAGTATAGACAATCTGTATGTTGATCAAAGGTACATCATGGATGTTGTAACTTGACCTGAATTCGATTTTTTTCTAATGTTAAAAAAGTAAATAAAATAATAATTTAAAAATAATTTAAATTTACGAAAAATGTATATCCATGTCAATACTCGAAAGAATATTTTAGAATTATTTTTGTTTTTTTAAACACTAAAATGAAATTTACTCAATGAAAAATTCAAAGGCACATCATCTTTCTCAAATAAAAAGTAAATCTTCAAAGAAAATGTAAAGTGTTACGCAGAATTAATATAAGGAACGCATGCATAACCTTGGTTCGAGTAAGCTATTCAAAATATTATCAGCGTCGCTACTTCGTACCGATGGCTGCCGGATAGTGCTGAAACTGACTTTTAGTGTTCCGCTCTGTATGAGAGGCGGATATATGAGAAGGTTGTAATAATTGATGCCATCAGATGGACCGCTTCGTGATAGAGATATACGTTAATACGCGCACGTGGCGTATATCATTTACCGTAATATACATTATCGTTCGTACAAGTTACATGCGAGATCTGGCGCGGATCTCATCTGAAATTCCAGGTATTACAGGATACCTATTCAGCCAGATTCATCGGCATTACCGAACCAGCCGCGACGGGGTATTCACGACGGTGTATTGTAGGTTTATCGGCATTACCGAACCAGCCGCGTGTAGTCGATCTTGTTTTCGATCTTGAAGATCTGCTACTCGATTGCTTAACCGATTGCTAACTAGAGCGGCTCCGGCATATCGGACTATCAACGTAAACAGTCGACGTTTATCACGCCGCTACGGATATGAAACCGGTATCGACGAAAGCTGCGGACGCGCATGGCTTGGAATCGCGCAACTGTAATCGCAATTAAAGCCGGCAGAAAAAAAATAGATATGAAAAAAATAGACATGCGCAAAAATGTCGATACAGTTTTACCCGCGTGCTCCGCGTCTACCGTCGTCGTTCCGTTTTATCCCGGTCGTAGTGGACGCGTTACGACATCTCCACCGACGATATAGATTATTTACTCCGCGCAATTAAATTCCTCCCTCGATGTTATAGCATCGCGTGTAATATACACCCGACGAAAATCAAATTACCGAGAAATTAACGTGGAAATTGCTCGAGACGTCTAACGTATTGACAACCGATTATTACAGGTTGTGTAGCTCGATGAAATTGGATATCTGTTTCCTCGAATCTGTGTACAAACCTGATATAATCAATGTAGGATAATAAAATTAGGTTCTATTAATCCTGTTAGGGTGTGTTGATACTTAATACATATAGAACAAAAAATGAATGATTAAAATCATTCGATTAATATCATATGGAAGATTACTTAGATCGTTATGTATCGTATCCTATTTCTGTTTCTAATTTCTCGTTCTATAATAGGATGTTTTTATAGCTTTATTTTGCAGTACCGCGCGCAATATCTTCGTCCGTCGAGCAAAAAGAGTCGCATGAATGTAAATACCTCTTACACATTCTGTTTAATTATAATTACTTTTTGCATATACACAATTTCTTATTATATGAAATACGAAATTTCTTCTTTTGCAAATAAACGTTACACGAGATGCTAACGAACGTGCAATATCACGTTGCATTATTCGCAGTAAACTAGTGATGTTACTTTACAACTTAATTTTAACCTCTATAATCCGTCTTGTTTCTCGGTAAAATGTACGAAGAAATTGGATACGTGAGCGCGCTCAGGGTGTGTTCGTGTATTTTGCATTTTTAAAAATCTCATTTTGCGCTCGGGCGAAATTAATGCGCGCGGAACGCGGAGGTGATAACGCGGGGCCTCGATCGGCCGCACGTAGACGCGCCGCACCGACTGACGGCAATGATCGCTTCAATTATAACGCGAGTAAATCTTCGCCGAGGCTACGGACGCATCAAGGCCGGGATATGCGAAGGCCGTGCCTCCTTACGCGGAGGAGGTCGACGTCGTCAGGTGGATGCCTTGGTATGGCGCACACTCCCGGCGTGCGTGCACGTCTAAAACGCGCAGGGTACGCGCTACGCGCCTCGCCGAGAGATACTCGCCTCGGGATGGGGGATGAAACTCGATACCGAATCCCGTCGTGATTAACGACGTTTCACGCCGACCGGACGTCGCTTCTCGACCGCTCGGAAGGATTTGCGACTCGCAAGATTTTCCTGGGGCAATGACCCCTCTCTCTTTCTCTTTTCTGCTGTGCGCGCGTATACCGCAGCCTGCAGCCTAAGAAAGGTGCCGCACGAGTTTCTCGTTCGGACGAACATCGGAATTCCTGCCGTTGGCGTTGGCGAACGTTTCCGTCGAGACAATCTGCGAATCTACCAAAGTCGGAAGACGAGTTCGCGTTTTGTTTCGTGATAGCTCTCCGCGAAAGAATGTGGGGCTTCAGGCACATTTTTCGAAAATTGCGTACACACGTATATATTATTATACATTGTATCCCTAGTAGAAATTGAACCTCATGTCCATCCAGTCATGAGATAGAAAGGTTGTGTGTTACAAGCTACTATCTACACGGAAAGAACAGTTTTGCTAAAGTATAACGTTAAAAATTCAGTAATATATTTCCGGGTGAAACGTATCTTCTTATTGATTTTTTTAGTAAGTTGGAAAGCAACTTTCAGGAATGTCTGATCTTAATTTATTATTATGAATAAAATTTTAATCGATTGAATTTCATTTTGTTAAATTATCTATTTGTCTACTTTACCCGCAATTTTGCTAAAGTATCTAAAGATTTATCTGGTTAGAGATCTGAAAATAATTTTGTTAGATTATCAAAATAATTATGTAGAATGGTTACTAGAATAACAAAACTTTTTACAGCATTGTCATTATGCTTGAGAACATTCTCTACATACCAATCATTTTGATGATCCAACAAAATTATTTTCATATCTACATTTACTAAGTTTTTAGATACTTCAGCAAAAAACCGTTCTTTCCATGTAGTAATGCTCACTTCTTTTAGTAACTATTTAATCTGGACTATTTTTACTGTTTATATTATTTTTTAATTGTATCTTGTTATTTATTCGGTATATATGGGTCATGTTTCGATATACGCTATTAGTACCGAAATCTATATATAGTAATAATAGTTCACGTTATGTATGTCACAGATTTTTTATAAGATAACCTTAATCTAAATCTGTTGACCCATTAGAAAACTGCTAGTGGCTAAACAATAGCTAGATTATATATTTTTAAAAAGGTAACGTCATCTGCCATCATTTGTTCTGTGTAATAACAGCAATTACATTACAAAAGCTGATTATGAATATGCGAACAGTAACGAACCAGTGATGAGTTTGAAATCTCAATCTAATCAGTATTACAACTAGCTACTAAATTTTGAATCAATTAGATTCATTTCTACTCGAGTACGTATATATTGTATTAAAAATAAACCAATAAAGTTACGTGATCAAAGGATATAAATATTTATGATGCGAACGGGAGCGAGACGCGACTATACTTGTAAACCGTAATTTACCAGACAGTCAGAGGAAAAAGTTATTTTCTGAAAGAAACGTATCTAATGAAAAAAAAAGTTTCCTTAAATGAAAGATTAATGAATCAGATAAGAAACGTTAGGGGGTCACATCGTGGAAAACTGTATGAAAGCGATTCGACGCTTCTCGCGAGAAAGTATGACGGCGCGAGAGTAAGTGAAGTTGGAGAAAATAAATCCTCACACGCGGAGGGGGCGATGCTTAATTGAGCCGCCGGCGGGCCTCGACGGGATAATTGTACACGTCCGCGAATGTTCGCGATACGCCACAGGAGCGATTGTTCCGGGAACTCGAACGTGCGGTACCGAGATACCATATTCCCGAGATACGTGCAATAAACTCTTTCGACCCCGCCGTCTCACCTGCCAACTCCCTTTTTCCTATCTGGTCGGGGCTCCTTCGAGCTTCAATGTGTGGGAGAGGAATTCTCGAAGACGAATGCCCGACTACCGGGCTGTGCGGTTTCTCGCGGCATGGCTAAGGCTCGACCGTGGTAATTAATGGCCGTCCATTAAGGTCTTTAATATCACGTGCATGAAATTCACGCGCGCCGGCAAGGAGCCCACGTCTGGTTTCTATTACGGTGCGGTGCGTTTGCGTTTCTGCGGCCGTCACCGTCGTTTCGCGACGCGCCGCGCGTCGAGCCGGCTGACGCACGTGATGCACGCAAGGTTGGTCGGCACCGCATAAAAGCCTCTTTCGGGAATGGTGGTCTCATCATGTATGCCACGATCAAAAATTAAGGCACCCTGTCTGACAACGGTACGTGCGTCGCTTATTTCGTTGCCCAAAAGAAAGAAAAATAGAACGCGATACACGCCACGTGACTGACAGGATGTGAAAAAATTACGACCTACATTTCTTAATACATCTTCGATCTTCTTCTCATTTTAATTGTTTATTGACCATTTTTGCTAATTTTATCTCCTGTCAGACTTAACAGAAGCATTAAAAATTCAGTAATGTTTCCGGCCAAAACACATCTTCTTATTGATCTTTTTGATAAGTTGGAAAGCTACTTTCATAGAATGTTTGATCACGATCTTAACTTACCATTATGAATAAAATTTTAATCGATTGAACTTTGTCTTGTTAAATTATTTATTTGCTTACTTTAACCGCAATTTTGCGCAAAAGTAGGACACACAGTTCTCACGATCGTAATAAGCAAAGCCATCTGTTTGTTTGGCATAGAAGATTTTACATCCAGGTGTATGTATGGCACTGCTACATGCAATAATGCTATAACCGTTAATTTAGTTGCGAAACAGTTGCTGTTATACATGATACACTTCGTGCGCCGATGCTTTCTTGTAGGTGTAAATTAACTCCCGTGTAAATCTACCGTGTAAATCAAACACAAGTGATCCTTGCAACATCAGAAGAAGATGATATTGCAGCAATGTACGAATGGATGAAGCCGTCTGTAGAAACTTAATTGCTCGTTAACTAAATTATTCAGGTTTTTTTTACATTTTTTTTTTCATTTTGCGTAATAAACTAGAGAAAGATGCATACAACTCGGAACGCTCATTAGTTCGAATGTTCCTCCTACATAATTCCACAACTTTTAAATGATTCATAAATCCAATTAATTGTAAATATACGTTCTATTTTGTGTACTATATGTGTACTGTTATCAAAATAAGTACATGCGCCATTCCACGAACGGATTTTATTCATATTTATCGTCTCATATATTTTGTCCCGCAAAGGTTGTCACTTAGGAACGTATGATTTATTAAGATTACCATCGCGTTATCAGGTTACTGTTAGTTAAGTGACTGATGGAACATGTTTATCGGAAAAAGGTTAAATAATCATTTAATCCGTCTCGTATCTATTGCGACTCGGATATGCCACTTGTTTGACGTTTCGCGCTTCGAACCAGCAACGGTACAGCGATATGCACCGTTCTGTATGTGGGACGAGGCGCGTGACGCATTCCTGAAGCGTGGGCACTGCGAAACGGGACACATGCCGAAGCGCCGCAGCCTTATTCGCAGCAACCCGACAGGTTGCTCGAATGATTCACGATTGCGCCGATAAGTCTTGCCGTCCAGGTTATTAACCCGCTTGTAAATGATCTGCTCGCGTATCGCCATTATTCGCGCAGCTCTGGTTTTATTTGTACTTTCTCGCGCGCGCACCGATGCAATATAATTACTATACGAGTATGTTTCAGTATTACCATTTAACATCAAACTCGCAGACTCTCCACGCCGTTTCCTATCAAGGCGGGTAAACTGATAATAACAGATAATATCAAATGCAACCAACTTTGTAGAATAATTGCCAAGTTTTTCAGATACACTTTCACTCTTAATGCACTCTTGACACTCTTAATCTCAATACAAGCATTAAAATAGCGATGACTACTTTTCATCTTCCTGTACGACGTAATAGTCGAAATATTTTCTATTTGGGTTGTTGTGTAATCGATACGATTAATCGACACGGTGACATCGCTGCCGTTACGCACGTTTCTCTTTTGATAGAAGGTAGGAGCGAGACGCTGTGGACACGAACTGCAGCTATATCATCGCGTGTCTGTTAGCTGCTTCGTCCATCCGTACGTTCGTTTAACGGGTTATCATTGGAAACCCCCGTAATTCCGCACGCCATGTGACAGCTCAATGTACCACAAATAGCTACCTCGCGCGTAGCAGGAGAATAGTCATCCATATTCAGCGCGTCGAGGATTCCGCAACGCGGAGCGCCGCTATCGCGTCAGCACGTTGTCACACCGTTTCAAATTTCACCGTAATAACGTCGGCACGAGAGTGTGAAAATTGATACGATCGTGCGTGCGCGCGCGCGCGCGCGTGTGTGTGTGCGTGCGTGCGTGTGCGTGCTTGCGCGTGTGTGTGCGTGTGTGCGCGCGTTAGGCGCATAGTCATTCGCTGTGGCGGAAAATTTCGTATCTGCTCGTCCCCGTCGCCCCGATTGATTCCTCGCAATTCGGGGACGCGGTGAGGTCACTCCGCGACGACTTGGAGCGCGAACAAGATATAGGACAGCGGCGTGCGTAGGTAAACGTACCGCGGGACTCCGTAACGCTCCATTGTGTTTCCTCGACTGGGCGGACAGAAATCTCCTGATTAGTTAGCGCGGAGGAATGCCACGTTCTCGACCGCGGCGGTCACGGTCAAGAAGAATTCTCATACCTTGACCGACAGAACTGCACTCGCGTGGAAAACATACGCGACCCGGATTTACGCGTTCGCCGCGCGTGGCCGCGATTACGCATATTCGCGCGAAAATGTGTAATTCCCAGCCAGATGAGTATAGCCCGGCGAATCCGGTTCTGCCAAAGAGACAGGTATCGCGCTGCAGGGATTGCAGATTACGAAGCTGACCGGTTCGTTTTTTTTTCTTTTTTTTTTTTCTTTTTCCTTCTTTGCCCACACGGTCGCCTACTCAATCTTCCTCTCTTTCTGTTCTACCGAGGCTGCGTGCTCGCACCGTCTCGCTGGATGCACCGTGAGAGCCACAGAAGGTCGCCGTTGTCTGTCGCGACGCTGACCTGATGCGATAAGCAGCCAGTTTGCATCTTAAAGGTCCGCCCATTTGACTGCCGCACGCGCGGCATGTGAGCTTTTTATTGCGTTTAAAACGGTGTTATACGGCGTTTCTCCGCGCATATCTCGCGCTTGTTAGTCCCATATCTTAAGCGATATAATTCAGGTGGTCCAAATTGCCGGATTGTCTGGCTGTACGTTCCGCAACACTCGTGAATTAGTCGGCGCGCCTGTGTGAGACAGGTAGCGCAAGAGAGAGAGAGAGAGAGAGAGAGAAGCGACTTCTGAGGATTCTTCCTCCCGCCGCGCCATTTCCCTTATCGCCGTACTCGGGTAACATACTTACGTGTCACTCGTAACATAGTCACGAGCTAGAGACGCCGCGGCGCATCGCGGAAATAGTCGAAATAAGTCGGCTGTATTATCCACGTCGTGGCTGGCGCTTTGCAGTGCCGCGGGGGTCAAACGTGGGAATGTTACAAACTACTTCGGTTAATGGCGACAACTTTAAACCTGTTACACCGGCGTGAATCCCCTGCGCGCGAAGTAGCTATCTCGCAACGTTTCACGCTACACTCGGATCATTTGCGAAATACTGTTATACCAGTCGCGCGAAGTAATGAAATGTGTCCCTCGCTGCACGTCGGCATTTTTTAGGACTAGAAATACACATGTCGTTCGAAACAGCTTTCGGCATTCTCTCTCATTCTCACTTTACTGCAACTTCTGCACGCGATGCAAGATATTAAAGCCTCCATTAAGAGAATGCCTCCAGGCGAATGCAATTTCCTTTATGCATTAGCTTTTGACGAATTTCTATTTGAAACTTAATCTTGACGCTAGATTACTAAGTATTATGCTTCTATTAATGGCGTACCGTCGGTACCGTCGTACGTGCAGCTGTTAACGGAACCGGCGTTTTCAGGATTCTTATTCTTGCGAATGAGTTAATGCGAAAGAATTTCGTGAGTTCTCCGTCAACGACCATTGTCTCACCAGTTGACCGCATTTCGCGCACTTTCTCTCTCTCTCTCTCTCTTTCTCTGTCCTGCTTTGATCAGGGTCTCTCGATTCTTTACTCGCATACGCAAGCTCTCTTTTCATATCGCGTGCTATTCCCAAGCACACTTGTCTACGCGTTGACAACGAGAGCGCGACGTCGCGACACCACAAGCAGCACTATGCTCTCGCGCTGATGGAAGTGAGTAAATGGAGGATAGAGGGTGCGTTCGTTGTGCCCGCGCACAAAGAGACATCTGAAATTTCTGCTTCCACCGTCAGAAAACGCCATGATTCGGCAAAGGATGCGGGCCATGTGCGAGAGCGAGGGAATTAATGGCGTGCGCACCAAGAATAAAGTGCTTCTGTGCGAACGACGACGACGGCGACG
>QKQZ01052733.1:0-13098 GCA_003595255.1 Solenopsis fugax
GCCGCCGTCGCCGCACGCTCGCGTGTGCATGCGCGCCTGTGTGTGGGAATGTGAATTCACCGTGGTGAATTCCGTCGACGCTGTAATTCGCTAGGGGTCGATAGGAATGTGATTTTTGGTTCTGCGCAATATGTCGTCGGAACGAGCGCGGAACGGAGAGCGGAAAGGTCGGCTCTCAAATAGCTCTTTCTTTATCAAGCTGACAAACGGAAGCGTTTCTTTTTTCACTTTCGCGCGAAAAGGTAACTTGCCGTGAAAATTATCTATACGCAATGTACTCCTTGCTTTCTGTTTAATGTTTCTTTAGGTATTATATCGCGTTTTTTTTTCAAAATCCTACGCAGAAAAAAAATTTGTATCAAATCAACAATTCATTGTTTCATATATAAGCAAGAATATAAGATCTTTTTGGAAGAATTTATAATCTTAAACAGATATAATTTGTTTAACATGAAGAAAATTTTTCTTTTCATGTATGCAAATTATGTCTGTTTAAGATTATAAATTCTTCCAAGAAGATTTTATATTCTTGCTTATATATGTAACAATGAATTGTTGATATGATACTAATTTTTTTTCTATGTAGCGAAAATAGTATGTTTATTAAACATTTATTGAAATGTTTATGAGATGGAAATTGAAACACGGAATTGTTTATGAGATGTTTACGACTGTTTGATAAACGTTCGAAAAGTGTTGTATGTTTTCGAAATGTTTATAAATGCTTTATAAATGTTTGGGGAACGTTTCATTGAAAGTCTATGTTTTTAGAATGTTGCAAAACACCCTTTGAACATTTGCAACATTCTGAAAACATATAAAACACAATCTCATAAACAATTCCATGTTTAAATTTCAATCTTATAAATAAACACTTCAATAAATGTTTTAAAACTCCAATTAAACATATACTCAACACTTAAGCAAACATACTATTTTCGGAAACTCATCAATCTTTAATTTTGAGCACCAGAGAAAAAGATAGGACAAGAAAAAGATAATCGCGAAACAAGTTAGCAAGAGATAGTAGATTAACGTTAAAAGCGTATGCCGAGTAGTGTGAAACGTCGTCGAGAGATATATTTCGAGCTGTCGTTAGCGATTATCGGCAACGATGTATATAAATTGGATACGATGAATAATGTTGAAGCTGGGCGTGTTTCGCGCATTACATTGCGCTACGGAATGCGAAAAGGCGCTGAGCACTGTGATGCACTTGCATTCGCAGAAATTTGTAACGCAACGCGGAGACAACGCTCTCGGCTCTCGTAATCCGAGAGAATTGCCGCGGTAGCTTGATGCGAACATGAAATTTACACGGCAATTGAATCGCGTTGCGAGATTTCGGTACGATCCGTTTCAATCCGAGTGTCGATATGCGATTGTTCCTCGCCCGGAAATTTTGTAAGCGATATTTCTTACATTTGTAAGCTGCATTTCCTTTACCGATTAATCAATTCGCCTGTTCGCGAAAAAAAACACGTCGCATAAATAAAATGTTTATATGTTGCTACTTTGCTCATTTCGCGCGAAATGGAAACTCTAATTAAAATCGTTTTATTGTAATCGGCAAAGCTGCAGCGAAAACCAAACACCGGCACAGTGAGCCTGTACGTAGCGATTGCCACGATGACAGATTGTACCGAATGACGATCGCACATTCCTTTGTCAAGTAGAGCGTAACTCAGCGGCAGGCATTCGAATTAATAGACGTAGCTTTCGATCTATCTTTGGGCATGACTACAGAGTATAACTTATGCAAGCATTCGATTTCACCGAAAGAATAACAAAGATATACATAACCGCTATTAAGTTGTAGAAGAATAAATAATGCTACGATAGTTTATACGTACATGGAAGACGATTTTGCTCAAGTATCTAAAATTTAGTTACATACAGATTTAAAAATAATTTGAATCATGAAAATAATTATGAAGGATATTTAAATATAATGAGCAATAATGTAAAAAAGTTTTGAGCGTTCTATATAATTATTTTGATGGTTTAACAAAATTATTTTTATATGTGTATTGAGCTAAATTTTTAGATATTTTAGCAAAACTATTCTCTCCATGTAATATACTCCGATAGACATATTATGCGAATATTGCGCAATAATGCTATCACAAATTGACAAAAATTTTGCAATAATAAATTTCGCTAAGATGATATGTCGTAACGCAAGAATTTTATCGAAATAAAATTTCTGAATATTTGTCAAAAATTAAACAAATCTAAGTTTGAGATATAAATATTTGAAAATTATTTCAAAAACCGTATAATTTTTTTATTTAAAATGTTACCATGCTAAATATGTAATATTTCATGCTGCAACATTTCTACATTATAATTTAGGAATAATTATGCATTTTTGTATATGATTAATTATATTTCTAAATGTTTTACACATAATACAGCTAAACCGTTTTTTTTTTCAATTATTAAACAATTTCTTTCTAAATTTAATTTTGCAAATATATCATTAAGATGAATCGATATATCATCGTAGTTTTGCCGAAATACTATTTTGAAATTATATGCGCAAACAGTTATCAATATTTTATAAAAAGTCAATACTTCTACATCTATTTTTATAAATATATCTACATAATTATTTTTGTAAGCACATCTAATTATCATTTTTATTATTTTTTATATTTACAAGATTTCGTCATATAATTTAATAAATGTTATCCCCTATCGAGGTATATAAATAATATAAATATTAACAATGTACATATATATACAACTACAAGTAATGATGCACACATATTTATCTCTCACGAAAAATAAATTTTTTTCCGGGAAATTTGAAATATTATCAAAAAACCGTGATTTTTATGCAAGAAAATATTATGCTCTTACGGAAAGAACGATTTTACTGAAATGTATAAAAATTTAAAAAGTTAATTAATACAGATCTAAAAATAATTTGTTATTGAATCATTAAAATAATTAATATGTTACATTCAAACTAGAATGTTTGAATTTTTCACACAATTATACTCAAATGCTCTATATGAATACATATTTTCATGGTTCAGCAAAACTTTTCAGATCAATATGTAGCCAGATGTTGATACTTCTTACCTCAGCCATTCTTTCTGTGTCGGCATATTCTAAAGAGAATATTCAAGGTAGAATGTGTATATTCTAATGCAAATTTGTCAAAAAATGAAGAGTACGAAATTCTTTGGAAGTACTAAATTCACATGATTAATGATGAAAATGATTAATTATCGCGATGACTGTTTTCTTTTAAAAGATTATTCACAAAAGACACACAGGTGGTCGAAAAAGATAAGATTTATTTGAACTAAATCACAGGTTTCAATGCCAAACTAGTCGATTTCCTTCCTTTGTCAAAATGAGAGGAACAAGAAATCTCCGAAAGTACTATTACTTTCGACGACAAAATCTTAACGAGGATTAGTATTAACTCTTCCTTTAAAGGGTCATTTTTCAAAGACACATAGAAATTAAATACTTCCTTTTTAACCAAGAGAAAATCCGCTAAAAACCTTTGATCATCCGACGCAAACCGATAGCAAGTCCGTGCAGGTACAAGATTAATGAATTCGGAAATTTACAATCTTCTAGTTTCATTCAACTCTTGACGAACTGGTAAAAATTGCGACATATTTTGCTGTTATTTATTTGAAAATTGTTTAAAAAACTTAAACAAGTTTAAGAACATATATTAGCGGGACGAGAACTAGGAATGCACAAGTCTCATACACACACAGACACACACACACACATACATTAAAGTTTACATGAAACAATATGTAGACTGTGTTCCGATATACACTGCCAGTACTGCAATCTATAGTTCATGTTGCGTACACTATTCAATACTGGCAGTGAATTTCGGAACGCAACCGTAGTTAAACACACGGAACTATGTTACTATATATACAATTATTGACATTACTTTCATTTTTAAACGATCGCGATTAATCGCAGCTATGAGACGACTGTTTTCGCACACCGACCCACGGAAAGAAGAAAAAACTGTGAATTTTTTGCTGAAAAAACTGCATGTTTAACTTGGTTGTTAGAATGTCAAAACTATATTTGCATCAGCATTATCAGAGCGTCCTACATAATTATTTTGATGGCCCAACATAAAATCATTTTTTAATCCGTATCTAGCTTTTTTAGATGTTGCAGTAAAATTGTTCTTTCAACTCAAACTTTCAAAGAAGTGAAGATGTTCTTTGAGTGCGATCATTAAACGTCGAATGCGACATTCTTGAAAGGAAACTTGCGATCGTTGGAGATGATCCACGACAATCTATCGGCAATCGTCCGTACAGGCAATCGCTTTCGGTATAAGACCCGCCGAGCATTGCGCAAATACCGTGTCCCCCCGTGGCATAATCATTGTACTTGAGGGGAGTGGTTGTTCCACCCGTGACCGGGTTCCCATAACCTCGGCGTTATTAATGCCAAAGCGAAATCACGTCGTTCACGTCGTGCCGTCCCACACGATCGGCCGTTTTGGCAGGTGCCTCGTCCACGGATTTCCCATAAAAAGGGAAGGCCTGTGCGCGCGACTTTAATTATGCTCCACCTGCCCCCTGTCGAAATTCCCATGCTGACACGGTGTGGGGAAATCCGGCGCGATTTCTCGTCGCCGTAACCGGCGTTACGCATAAATCAGGGTGAGCGCGAATATTATTTAAATATTTATGACGATTGTAACTGTAATGGCATGCGTAACCCCCTCGTTAACCCGTCGACGAAGAGAGACACGGCCCTGACAGCCTTCGAATATATATCGAATTTTGCCACAATATTATATAAATATAATCGCGCACTGAATTTAATTTCGTGTGGTCATTTTTTCGACGCAAAATGTATCCAATCTCTTAACATAAAATAAAACGGAATAAAAATTATTATATATCCTACATATTATCATCTTTGATGGGTGTAAGTTTCAAATTTAACTGCTATTCGCGAAACATTATTCTCTCCATCGGCTCGCGCATCATAACAAGGAGCTGTGTTAACGAAAGTAACGGATCGTCGCAATCAGCGTAGCCACTTGTACAGAAAACTGCCACCGAGCACATTGCGAGGTGAGTTTCGCGGAACGCGCGGTCGCCGAAATGAAATATCTGAGTTATCGCGCGCTCACCAAGTTCGCCGCGGCGTCGAACAATAAGGAGGAAAGGAAGGAGAAAAGGAGGCCCGAAAAACGCGGGCGAAGTTATTCCGGCGAACGCAGGGAAGACGGGGGGGNGAAACCTGGCCGGCTCACGTCGCCGCGATGCCAGGCGTCGGTGTATCCCGCGTAACAAATCGCCCTTTTAATCACGAGTGGCTAGCTGCCTCGAGTCATTTGGTCCTAATGGCGGCCTCTTGTTTAGGCGCACCGGACGCAACGCGCGGTAGGTTGCCGGGCAATTTCGTTCGGGGCCGCGCCGATACGCCGACGTTTTGTTTAAACCACCCCGCTTCATTAGTCATCGTTCGCGGACGGCACAATGTAACCCCTTGACGTGCGATCCGCGAGGCTTCGCCTTGGCCGCCGACGCGGCAGAAAGAGACGCCTGTGTGTGTCAAAACAAGCTCGCGTGCCTCTGTGAATTCGCCCGGGGAACGGACCACCTTCACTTGCCGGACCATTTGTAAGCGAGAACTTGAATATGAATGTTTACGCGTCAAGGTAAATGAAACGAAGCGCGTAAAATGTGTCCGAATACTTTGTTGCGAATACTTGCGAAACATTGCTTTACGCATATCCACGGAAAAGATTTCTGGATTCAATGCTGTTACTCTTCTATGTACCATAAAATAAGATTGACATGGAGACAATCATAATTATCACTAAGAAGTAAGAAGGGAATATTCTATTCTTAAATGGAAAAATTCTTAGGTAAATTTAAATAGAGAACTTTGTCCGAAATTCTTAAATTTAGAATAAAATGATCTTGATGCTACGTCATTAATTTTCTCAGAAAGATTTAGATTAGACAATGGAAACGGAATTTGTAATGAATCTCATAATATTCTTCATTTAACAATAAATTGATCTAAAAATTTGAAGAATGTTCTTCTTGATAAAATATCACGAAACATAAGGGGAGCTCATAAATATGTTTTTAAATGTTTTCAAAATATTTTGACAATGTTTCCAAAAAAAGTTGTGAATCAAATAATTTTTTTAAAATGTTTATACAATATTATTTTAAAACGTTCAAAAATACACAACATAAAATCAACATTTTTAAATGTTTTAATATTTTTTGCTTACTGGGAACATTTCCAAGTCAAAATTTGTCTCCTATTTTCATAGTAAAGTTTAAAACGTATATAGATTCGAGAAAATTTTAAAGTATTACAATATAATAGGTTATAAGCATAAGAATTGAGCTCCTCAAAATGACAAGTTATCGGAAAATTTTCCACTTTGAGATTAAAAAAAGATTTTCGACAAAATCTTTTAAAACTCTCCACAGATCCTTTTATAATCAATATACCCCAAGTAATATCAAAAGAGGTCTATTTGAGTGTTTAAAGTATCAAAACAGGCGTAAAAGATTTAATTGAAATAAGAGTAAAATAAGAGTAAAATTTCGATTCGGAATTAAAAGGAAACCATACTTTTTAACATTTTGTTACATGAACACAGAAAAAAATGACTATCAAATCAACAATTCATTGTTTCATGTATAAGCAAGAATATAAAACCTTTTTGGAAGAATTTGATAATCTTGATCAGACATAATTTGCTTACATGAAGAAACAAAATTTCTTTATTTTAGCAAATTATGTCTCTTTGAGATTATAAATACTTCTAAGCAGATTTTATATTCTTGCTTACATATGAAACAATAAATTGTTGATTTAATACTAATTTTTTTTTCTGTGAATATATTTAATTAGTAAATTTATAGATTGCTTCTGAGTTTGATTTCCGAAAGAGATTATGCTTACGGGTTAATAGAACGTATTTTAAATTCCTATGTTGTTCCCCGAAACGCAGTTACATCGCGAGGACAACACATTTTGATGAGCGCAGACATCTAATAACAACATTGGTAAAGTCAACGATCCGCTACGGTCTCATCAGCGGGTGAAATCAGCGCGAGCTCGCGTAGGTTCCGCACCCTTCCGGTTCCGGTGTTCCGGTAGGCTTGCTCTATCTCGCGCTCTCTCGCTCTTTCCCTCTCGTACTCTCTCTCACTCTCTCCCCCCTCGTCGTCATGGGGAACCCCTGGTTTCCGGTATTCAGGTGGGATACACGCTCAGCCGAGCGTCGTGACGCCTCGGATCCATAGATCCATGGATCCTACTTCTCTCCCCGTGCTCGCCCCGTGCCACAATAGGTCGCGCGTCGGATTCGCTTTCGATGGTACTTCCGGCAGTGCGACAACACGAAATTAAATTTATCGGGATCTTATCTTCTGCACGCCGCACAAACGAGTTAAAGTCTTGGAAAGAGAAAGGAAACTATTTTTACTCGACATTTGAATAAAATCGAAAATAGTATGTAATTCATACCTTTTTTTTTTCCTCGCAACATTCCAGATTTATCACTACCGCGACAATGAGTCCGTTTTCGCTTATCTTGTAGCAAAGATACGATTATAACGTCATAGATACGATCGCAAGCTGTTACAATAAGTTTTTTTTCACGCGATCCGCGACAGGAAAATGTTCGCGAGAGGGCTTTCGAAAAACAAAATATTCGCGCGTACCATTTGGCGGCTTTACGCACTGGCCATTTTTATTGCGCCACTTTTCACTCGACAATGCCGAGCGAGCGTGACGCACACGGGTTCGCGCGGGTTCGTGACGCTGGTTTTTTAGGCTCGGCCGATGGGAAAAAGCGATCGCGACCGGAAGTGGAAGTGGAAGTGGAAATTGAGGCAATGAGAGCGTAGCCCGACGCCGCTCTTATCGAGACATCGTCGGTCTCTGGTTTCCGCAATTTCCTATCTGTCGACTGTGTATACGTCCTGCAATAAAAATACATTTCATCACGCCGCGCCGCACCGAAATCCACGCGCGTCGATCGACCGAAATGCGCATATTTCGCGTACAAATTGCGGAATAAATGCGAGATAAGGACGCGAGATAATCCAAGAATGTGTGTGTGTGTCTGTGGTATAACATAATTCAGCCAGATGTAAATTTTTCAGATTATATAAAATAATTCTTATAATACAAAATCATTTGTTATAACATTTCCTGAGTCGAAATTTTGATCCTCCATTAAACCTTCAATCTCAAAGTTTAGTAAAAGGCAAGATATCAAGATAGACTCAATTATAATGATATAATATGCTCCTACTTTGACCTTAATGATGGTTTAAATTTCTCTTTATTTTTAGCGTTAAAATAGGTTGATTTATATAGGAGCTAAACTAGCAAAAAATAGGTTTTATTAAAAACTTCTACTAAACCTTTACATGCTATCTAGAATATACTTTCCGTCCAAGGATAAAAGTAACATTATTTGTAATACCAAATTTATATAGAAATTCTGAAAAATTATGAGAAAAATTTTACTTATAACCTAATAAAAATTTTTCTCCGAATTTTCATAAAATATTGGTATTAAAATTAAATCTGTAAAATTATAAGTTTAAACGAGGAGTTAATAAATATAATATAATGAAAGTAGATTTTTATTAGCTGTGAAATTTCTCGATGTTAAAGTAGAATTAAAATTTTAGGAACATTTGTATCTTCAAGGTAGTATTGAAATAAAATTTATAGAATTAGAGATTTAGAAAAGAATTAATAAATGCAATATTGCCAAAATAACTGTAGAGGTTGTTTTTAGTTTATACCGTGTCTGCATAAAATTATCCTTAAGAATGTCGAAGTAGTGTCAAAACGGTTAGACTCAGGTATTAATATTTACTATATTTAGTGCCAATCAATCATCGATGAATCTTCATTAGGAAGAAGGTATAGAATCATCTGCATATGTTAATCGATTGATTATCATACATGAGGAATACTAATTATGTTTCTCTGCAAATACCACTGTCTCATTCGAGGTGAAGATTAATTATACTGTTTATTAATGACTTCAAGTGTTTTATCTACTTATTTATATGCATAAAAAGGAAAAATAAAGAAATGTTAATCAGATATTGTTTTTTTTTTTTAAACGCACTCAATAACTGGATATCAATTGTCAAAGCGAACCTAAAAATCTAGGGAAACAGATTTAATGAAAAAAGTCTTTAGAGAAAAAAATTTATTACTTAGAGAAAAACATTTGCGTGCCACACAGAGCGGCGGCAAAGCGTGGGTCGCCTTTGTGCACGTTGGAAAATATTTTCCGAGGTATGCGAAATCCCGGCATCGGGATTCGTCCGAATCCAGGACGACTCGATGGCGAAAACTAACCGTGAAGAGAAGAGCCGCGGCACGCAGAGAGAAGGGCAAAGAGGGGGACAGCCGAGGAGGGGCAGGGAGAAATTTACCCTTGCGGCAACGTTGCGAGAGTTGCACACCTGGCCGAGAGCTGTGCAGCAGCTGCGGCTACAGACCCTCCGACGCTGACAGGGGATGAAAAGGGGAGGGAAAACGAGCGCAGAGCGGAGAGTCGTTGTGGGGCATCACGGTTGTCGCACGAGAGAGAGAAAGAGAGAGATAGAGAGAGGAGAGAGGAGAGGAGAGAAGGGAGAGGTGCGCAGGGGTCTGGATGCTGAGATTTCAGTTACGTATTCGTCCTGCGAAGATTTCAACGCCGTTCGACGCTGGAAATCGAATAGGGATAAGGTATGCGACTATTTCGTCCGATACGATAAACGACGCAAGACGACTCCTCTGTACCGGATGTAACATAAATGCGGAAAAGCAGATCAGTCAGCCCGCATTTCGCGTTCCACGCTAAGTACGATTGTACGTCGCTGAATAGAGCAAACGTAAATAAGTGGAAAAAATGTCAAATATGTTGGACGTGTAACGATAAAGCAGCGTTGCAATTAATGAAATGATTGAATAAGCAGCTGAACAAGCGATTATCATAATTATGTAAGAAAGCTTGGTTTTTAAATAAAAATGAAAGTATTTCTCTGCGACGTAAACGAAGTCTTTCTCTATTTGCTCCTTAAGCCACCATTTCGTGCGCTCTTGACACAGTTCCTTTCGAAGGGCTCGTGCAGGTGAATTTATTCAAATGCCGATCAATTCAGAAGGGCTCATCGACGCAAGCATCCTACCGCTTCTCTCCTTTTCCTTCCCTCTCTTTCTCTTTCGCTCTCTCTCTTTTGTCATTCACCGTACACGACTCTCTTACACGACGATCTTCGTCAGCACTACGAGGGCTAGGGACAATGACCGTGATATACGATTCTCAAATTTGTTTATAAATGCCCGGGATGGCGCCGTTCGAGGATATACACCCGGGTTACACCCTGTCGCGCGAAAAATGCGCGCTCCGTCACATTCCCCGTTCCGAAACCGACAGGTTACTCGTGAGAAGTTACGTCGAGGGCAAGGGTTATTGAGACATCACGTACGATACCCCGCTTTATGGCCGCACGAGTGACCTATTTACAGGAACCATTTTATTGAATCAAAGAATTAAAAGAAATGGATCTTCCGGTTGAAAAAAATGATCCAAATAATACGGAATTCAATATTCTATACACTGAGAGAAATCATTTGGTAGAATAGTGATGAAATGAATTTTATAGTTATTGGTACCAAAAACATAGTTACATTTAACAAAACTTTTTGTAATTTGTTGTATGAAAATAATTATGTGGTTAGGGCTACAAATTGTTTGGTCAAATCAACTATATATTTAGTAACTATCACTATAAAATTCATTTGATCACTGTTCAACCAAACTTTGATTAATTTTACCAAACATTTCTCTAAGTGTAGCATTTCAAACGTCCCACTTTTGCCTCATTCCTACCCGAAAAGAACAATTTTATTGTAGTGTCAAAAAATTTAGCTAAATGTTTATATGTTGGGCCATCAAAATAATTATGTAGGACGCTCAAGCATGATAACGTTACTACAAACAGTTTTGACATTTCAGCAACCAAGTTAAACATCTGCTACAATTTTTTTAAATGGTTCAACATAATTATTTTCACATCTGCATTTCAGCAAAATTGTTCTTTCCGTGTAGGAGAGAGAAAATATAATTACGAGAAAGAGAAACTACACGTCAGCCGAGAGACTTCGCAGAGTTCCCGAACCGAAAAGCTTTTTTTTTCACGTGCTATTGCAAAGTTATGTCACTCCTTTGTCTCTCTTAAATTACGCAGGGTAGCGCCAAACGACCGAATTAAGGAAAATGAAAAATATTTACCAGACAGTTGGTGTAGCGAGGCGAGTATTACCTCGAAGAGACAAAGCTTCGCGGGACGAAATTACAAAAGAAGCATGTCCGAGGCCAGGAATGAAGATCCGGGAGCCTAAGTTTATTTACATCACAGTGCCGGGCCGACTCTCTCGTTGCTTTGTGGCATGCTTGCCATAATGCATATTAATAGGAAATAATCTCTACGGGGGTGGGCACGGCGGAAAGCGACTCAGGATACCTCTCGGGACACCCGACGTGATAGAGAAAGACAGAGACCGACGAGGGAGAGAGAGAGAGAGACAGTGAAAGAGAGAGAGTCAGAGAGGCAGGAAATATACTCGCGGATACAAGCGAGGAGCTTTAACGGCGTGACGTGGAAATTTCGTGACGAATTTCCACGCCGGAGATGAATATTCATGCGAGTCGCGCGCGAGCAGTTCGCACTGCTGTTGCTTTTTATAAAACGCGACTGAAAACCCGAAAGCGTGTCCCAAAAAAGATTGGAATGCGTAGAACTGAACGAGTTTCTTTTCCTTTTTTTTTCGGTTTCACCAATTCGCTGTACTGGCGTTTGACCGCATTCCGAACTTCATGAAATTGTTACATATATATCGCGCTAGAAATTTCTATTTCGACAAAGAAAATTTCGATTACACAAGTCTGTAAAAAAAAATTTTTTTTGTTCTTTAAAGGGAATTAAATGTTTGGTATAGAATTTATTAAAGTAAAAATTATGAAAAGTTTTATTACAACAGTTTACGCGCGCGTATATTTTTTTATGAATTTTATAACTTACTATTTTTTATATTGTAATGTGATACATAAATTTGAATATCAGATTCGTTTTCAGCATCAAAAAATTTACACAAACTACTTACCTAATTCTATTTTAAGATCAGAAAAAGAATAAAGAAAGAATCTCTAATAACAAGACCTCTTAGAAAGAATTTCTAATAACAAGAATAAAAAATATTCTAGACATAATTTCTCTAGTCTTATTGTAACCTTATGCAATTAAAAAAAAAGATTAATTTCTTTAAATTCTTGTAAAAATAAATATAAGTACTAAAAAATAAAGAGAGAGAATTAGAAAAATTATTAAATAAGTTTAATATACAAAAAGCTTGCTTTATGTACAAAATACTTTAGAGAGTTTCAAATTTTAATATTTACTGTTATTTAACATTGATTATCAAATAACGTAATTTTAAAATTTAATGACTTACAATAGAATTACAAACAAGCAACGAAAAAGTAACGAGCCATTACTTTTCAAGTAACGGTGACAAATTATTTTTACAAAAAGTAACGGTAACGGTAACAGGTTTCTTTTTTCTAACCCTCGATGTTTGGGTTATGAATCAATAGGGGATGCTGAAAGAATTTCAAATGAAAAATGTCCCGTTCTTGATGTTACAAGATAATTTTAGTAAAAAATAAGTTTCTCATGCGGTCGACCAAAGAAAAAAACCTCGGATTAGCTAAAAGTCAACAAAGATACAGAATTCCAACAATTATGCATGCCTAACTAAAATAGCTCCGTTCAGAACAAAATGCTATCCTCACATCTTTGGGATTTAGAGTCGAACTTTTCTTTTGTGACTTTTCTTGTGCGGTATTGTTACATCGAGAAGTGTTGCTATTTGTACAATGATTCCGATCTGTGGGGCACCCTGTCGATCGTGTTTACGTTATATTATAGATGCAGAATCTCTCCTAGTGGTACGGAGATATGGCCTACATGCAAAAAAAATCGCACGTGTTTTGCCTTGTCTCTTTTTCCTTTTTTTTTTTTTTTTTTT
>QKQZ01052734.1:0-15877 GCA_003595255.1 Solenopsis fugax
GGGGCGGCGGCGCGACGCGACCGGTGCGCGATATTTCGCGCATGAGAAACGCGCGGAGAAGGTCGATCCTCCCCGTCCCTCGCGCTCTCTCGATGTCTGCGGTGAGATCGCGGTGAGAGAAGAAGAAAAAGAAAGAAGATATTTCGCAGCTGCGCGCCGTCTCTCTCGCGAATCTCGCGCGCTGCCACCGCCGCCGCCGAAATCTGCAAAGCGGAACGAAACAAACGTGGAGTTTAATTCGGTCCTTGTGGGAAACAGAGTGGTATCGTTTTGCTCAATTCAAGGTGGCATCGGGCGTCCTACATCCACAGCGCGGTCCAGAAGCATTTTCCTCACATGAGCCTTCACGTGCGAAGCGCACGGGTTATCTTTATTTTTAGATATCGAAGTGTCCTTCTATCGATTACACGGAAATATTTATAGCAACACACGAATTAAGCGCGCGTCAATACGAAAAAGGCAGATATTTACGAGGGCACTTACGATAATGCCAATTGGCCCGTGTACGAGTCACTGAGAAAAAAAGATTTGTTGAAAAACTAAAATATTTAATCCGATACGTTCAACTAAATACTGAGTTTAATTAATTTTTGATTTAAAAATTTGAATGGTTAACATGAATAAATTATACTTTTTTTTTGTGCAATTAAATAATTGTTCAATCAACCCAACGTTTAGTTGATCGTACTGAATATTTTAGTTTTTCAACAAATTTTTATTTCTCGGTGCGCATGATATTTTAATTTTTGTAATGTATTTTGAAAAAGAGATACGTAGAAAAATTGACGGTACTTACAAATGAATATATCCAGAAAAAGGTTTCTTTAATTAAATAAAAATTTATTTAAAAAAAATGATGCTATCAGCGTTTTTAAAAGTAAATTATTTGTTCAAATTATTTGTTTAATTTTTTAATAAAAAAAAATAACAATATAAGAAATAATTTAGTTGTTCTGATTTTAAAAATATATATTTCTTTCATTTAAAAAAAGATTTGTGTTGCAGAACCAAACTATTTCTTTAATTCCAATAAAAGGAATAACCAAAAAATGTCTTCAAATTAAAGACATTTTTCTTATAGCAATGATTTCTTTGAGTCAAATATTTTTTAACTTAAGTTAAAAAGGGATATTTTCACTTCAATTTGAAAAAACCCAAGTTAGAGAAATGATTTCATCAATTTAAACATAAGTTTTCTCTGGGTGTATAAATTATTTTTACTTATACTGGAAGATATTTATTAAATTCTTAAAGAAAACAAGAAGACATTTTATATGTCGGTTTGAGATTTCCTTCAGACATTCGCTTCGATACGTTGTCGAAAGGGAAAGATAAGAATAAACGTGCGTTTCTTCGATTCGTATTTAAATCGCGTTCGAGAAATAATGATTTTCCTTGCTAGCATCATATGCACTCGTAGCTGCACGTGTTAATCTATCCTTGAAGAGATCATCTATCTGTTTTGCGACGTTGCATGCGAGCTGCTGCATGGCCTTATCGATCGGCGAGAGGCGCGGCCTAATGCTCAATTCTCTTTTTTTTTCTGTAAAGGAGCAACGGAATTCTCATGAGAAATTCCGATGCCGGAATTAGAGATACAAAGACACGTATAAGTGCTTCTGATGGAGAAAACAATCATTTCAGAACGAGTGTACTTATTAAAGTCTGTTTTTAATTATTTATCGTAAATAATTATTTTTTTTTTATTATTCGCAAAATCGTTTCTATACAATTGTTGCTGGGCGTTCTCATGTGTAAACGTAAAACTGCATAGATACTTTAGGCGATTGATTACTATGCTGAAAGAATACCGGATTAAAACATCGTGGAGTTATTTATAAGCCGTAATAAGGCTTCTATTTTTAATCTGCACTTTCTACGTCTATTTTCTGCCTCGCTCTCCAAAGCGCGGGCATGTAATCGGATCAGTTTAAGTACAGCAAGTGTGAAAAAATGTTATTAAAAAGAACAGTCTTCTCTCCGGAATGAAACTGCGTCCGGTATTTTTATAAAGGGAAATTAAGAAAGATTAAAAGTATTCCGTTACACGAGGAAGTGAAATATTACTTCACATTACAGTCGTAATGAACCTAATAATAAGCTCTAATATAATTTATTTAAAGCGAACAAAGTGTATTCAAACGTCTAATTTAGCCAAAATGGATTCGCGCGAATTATTTCAGGCTAAACGCTCGAAAGTATCCCGCTAATGAGGATAGTGTAAATTGACCTGGAATACACGCGAAAATAAATTCGAGATAAGCATTTGAGTTGCTTTATTCCGAGCATAGTGAGTACAAGGAAAATACTCACGCTGAATCTCTCAGAACAGATCGATCATTTTATCTCGCTCTTAAGTGATATCTTAAATAATATTTCATTAAATGGAACCAGGGTACCGATATAACTGTTTTATTAGTATGTATACAATTTTTTTTTAATTGTGATTTGTAATGCTACTTCCTCATCAAATTTGAAAATAAGTACTACAAAACGCGATTTTACATAAGAATCAAAATTAAACGAAAATTAAATAACTTTTAAACAAGTAAGAGAATTATGCTCAAATTTTACAGATGCTCAAACGTAACAACAGAACAATGAAATGAATTATATTTTTGATAATGTTTTGAGATGTGACACATACATTCCTGAAGAAAGTCATATGATCGCTATCCATATCTCTTGATTCGATTTCAGTAGGTCTTATTTTGATACAACTTTTAATTTGACATTTAGCTTTTTGATATTTAATTCTAAATCAAGATATTTAATTCTGAAAACCGAAGTAACGACGCGTCCGATCAAACTGTCGCTGAGGAGAGATCGAGTTCCTCGGAGGAACTCCGCAGATGAAGCTCGTCGTGGATACGCACGCGGAACGATTTGATTGAGGCATCCGTGTTTATCATAAGGAAGCCGAGATTTATCTGTGACATTACGTTCCGATATATTCGCGAAGTGAGCGCCGGGCAAACGGGACAAAGCGTCTCGCGATTATAAACGTGTTTGTTCCGTTCGCACGAATATATTCCGCGCCTGACCTCTCTCCCGAGGCAGCGGGCGTGAACGATAGCGACACAGAGAAGCAGAAAGATAATATTTATAGTATAAACGCGCGCTATAAGAGGCAGGGTCTCAGCCCTATCGCGCGCCTTCCACGCTTATTTACGCTCGTCTCAGTCCAGAAAGGTTCACTTCGCCGAATATTTTAAGCGCTCTTTGTCTCCATCCCTCTCTCTCTCTCTCTCTCTCTCTCTCTCTCTCTCTCTNTCTCTCTATCGATCCAATAAGAAGAAAATTGCGTTCATTTGTTTGACGCCGATATAAACGCGTTGATACCGTATAATGCGAATATCTAGACGCGTGGCACTTGCTGAAAGCCGCGGGTTATTGACTCTCGTTCTTCAGAATAGATTTTCTCGAGGCGCTCTCCATCTAACGCTGATAAGTTTTTTTTTTTTCTTTGCCGCGCGTGGAAATCTCACGTTTGTCACATTTCGCGAGTGCAAGACCGCGTTTTCGCGTCTTTCCGCTGGTGCATATATAATATAAACTCCGTTCGCACGCCGCTGACGACGACGATGATGGGCAGAGAGAGAGCTGGATTCGGTCCCATTATTAAAAAGCAAAGAGTTGCCGCGTACTAGGAAAATGCACGTCGCAATTTATGCCCGCTGTAACGCTTCGTGCCGCGTCACGTTTATTAATTATTATTAGCCGAGCCTCGTTCGTAGACATCGGAAGTTGTCGATCACACGTTTGGCATGCCGTCGCATTACGATCGATATCTTACCGTATCTTTTTTCCTCTAAGCTGCACCGACGTTACGTTACACGTGTAAAGAGATATTTAAAGAACTGAAAGGTCTGAATTTTGCTCTTTCAGACATTCTCTCTCGAGCGTCTTTTACGAAATCCCTTAATCATTAGCGTTACGTGGGCTTAAATGGTGCGCGCACTTACGCCCGCGGTCGATTATTTATTCATTCATCGTAATCTGCAGACAACGGTATCGCACTTTCTCCTCCGCCGTCGCATATTTGTATTACCTCATTACCGCGATTTGTATCACGGTACAACCCTGAAAAAAACATCTGGACCCTGTTATCGCGCACGTCCTAAGCTCACGCCCGAACGGAACGCGATCGCATTGCCGTCCGTCCGTCCCTCCCCGCTCCCCTCCGCGCATTTTCGCGATTGCGCCAGGTGTGCCCGTTAGTTTAATTTATACAAAAAGCCGGGAGTATACCGCTACGAATAAAGGCGAGACGACGCGAGGCGGATGCTCGATGTTGCGCGAAACATTCGCGTTACGTTCACCGACACGCTCTCGTATCGCGGGGAGGCCGGCTCTCGCAACGTACGACCCGGGCTTTCGACTTTAAATATCGCGATCACCGGGCACCGGGCGTTATCGCGGCTGCCTTTTTTTTTTTATCGCCNACACGCATCGGGATCGGATCGGATCGGATCGGGGATCTTGAACGAAAACCCGTTAAGCGATCGCTCGGCCGCGCTCCGCGTAACGAGCTCCGCTCGCTCGCGTTTCTCTTCAGCTTCCGTCGAGCGCGAATTTCGTGAAACATTCGGGGAGGAAAGAAGGAGGGAAAGGGGAGAAAGAGGGGGGATTTTCGCGTGCATCGTAGCATCGAAATCTGTACTCAGCGAAATTATATACCGGTCTCGCTCGCGCGCGCGCACGTGTGTCGCCAACGATACCTCTCGGAGCCGAGCCTCGAGAAGGAAGCAACTTCGGTTGACGAGCAAGTTTAGGAATTACGGTGAGGAGATAAGGCGCGTTGGCAAACTGTCGACTAAGCGAAACTCCATTTTCGAGCCAGGCGCACGAAAGATATTATTTTTATTAAATCCAGCGACCATGCGTATACGACGTTATCAATAACCGCGATAAGAGCCTGAAAAGGGTATCAGGTCTCACAAGAATAATAATAAAAAAAAGATAAACACACAGATATAGTTATCATAGATGTAGTTAATGTAATGAAGTAATATTCTGAAAAGGATATCAATTTTCACAAGAATAATAATAAAATTAGATCAACACATAGATATCATAAATATAATTACCACAGATATAGTTGATATAATGAAATAATGTTATACATATATTAGATATAATCGAATTTATGATTATAATATAATTTAGCTTTAATGTAATTAAATGTGCAGGTACATTAAATTTATTATATTAAATATAATAAATATATTATTTGAAATAAGATTTACTATAATCAATTAACATAATATATTTGAAGTGATTACATACAGTTGAATTTTTTTTACAATTTTAGGTCTGTGTAGATACAGTTACCAATTACTCGCGTAATTGTCTCGAGGTCGTGTGCGTGCGTTCGGTCATTTCTATTACCAAGTAGTTCGACTACATGTGGTCGCGCGATCGCCAAATCATCACGCGATCGGTTGCACAATTAATACAGCGAATTATGCTTCTCTCGCCGGAATTTAATCGCGTGAAATTTATTCGCACGACACGAATCACCCATGAGTCTCGTCACGTTCGCATAAATGCCGACGTGGGGAATATTCGACGCGTCGTCGTTTTCGCAATCATACGTCGCTTCCGATTCCGAGTATGCGAGCACTTAACATTTGCGATATTGCCACAACTCTCGAATACAAAAGATGGAGCGAACGAACGGCCAGTAATAAATTTAAATGCTGATATTTCGAAATTGCCGAACATCGCTTTCGACACCAATTCCACGTGGCTTTATTAAACCTTTTATTTCGGATTTTTTTTTTTCGTTAATTCTGAAACGATCGCGCGAATGACGCGTATGCCATTCGATCTTTTCAAAGCTCGTATGTCGATGAAATCAAGTGATCTTCAATGTAATTTCATGCTGGACGCAGAAATAGACAATACAAATAGGAAATGCAAGAGATTTATTTATAAGAAAACTTTTGTAAGTTTTTGTTATAAAATTTAGTATAAAAATTTATATTTTTTCAAAAATATTTGTATTTATATTATATATTTTATATTTTTAAAAGTCAAATTTTATTTTACAAAATTTTATTTAAAAAAATTGCTCTTTTATGACGAAGCTATGCAAAAATTAAATATTCTGTCTTTTATTTTTATTTTTTACTATTTTTTAGATTTTTCGGACATTTTAAAAATATTAATATTTTTATTTTTCTAAATGTAAATGAGTGTAGTAGCACTGAAATGATTGACACTAGGAAACACGCAAGGATCATTTTTAATTACGGTGTCAGATTCGCGCGCGCGTCAGAGTGCCGAAAAACAGTGAGAGTAAAAACAGCCGTTAGCTTCGAAGCAACACCTATTTTGCAAATACACCAGAGTCGATATCTCCCGAACGATCTCGTGATCGATGCAAGATGCATATATTCGCCAAGGCCGTGAAGTTTCGCCTTTTTCCCTGCCTCTCCTCGGCTCTTGTTTGCCGATTCTGCATGCCGTGATACCGCCGCCGCGGTGTTTCGCAATGCGAATCGTCGCGGCGGCCGCTCGCCGCTCGTCGAAGGAAAACGACAGTGCTGAAGTCTAAAGACTCCCAACTCCCGTGGTCGGTTGCACGTTGCTCAAGTGCAACCCACCGAGGGTGGGTAGAGCGGGGCGTTACCCCGTGCGACGTAAAATCTCTCTCTGTGTCGATTGCACGGAACGCAGAAGCGTAACGAGAACGTTCAATCGTTCGTCGAACGATTCGTCAACGATATTTCGCTTTCTTCACAGACATTCGATTTTCTGCTATTCATTGTTTAGCGCTGAGTTTTATTTAGAAAAGATCTTGGGTAGAACTTTATGTATGGGAAGAAGTCACACATGCGATTTTTTATATCTTTTAACACGAGAACTTTTTGACCATTACCGTCTTCTAAATAAATAATGACTAATTTAAATTACACGTGCCTGGACTAACATGTGGTGTTGTCACGTTTTCACTGCTGTGTGACGTGATATTTAAAGAGAGTTGTGTAATTCATGAACATTTCTTCATATTTTTTTACAAGAAAATAATACGGTGAAATTTCGTTTTTTAATTCCAAAATGTTGTTTAAACTCTTAATTATAAAAGAAATTATTGAAATACTGAAAAAAAAAATTGTCGAAAATAAAATATTTATAGTTCGATACGTTTAATTAAATGAGTTAATTTAGTTAATTTTTTATTAAAAAATTTGAATATTGATACAAATGAACTATATCTTTTTTTGTACAACTAAATAATCGTTGAATCTATCCAATTTAGTCGATTATATCGGACTGAATGTTTTAGTTTTTCAACAATTTTTGTTCTCAGTGTCCGATTGAAAAATTTGAAAATATTCAGGGGAATATATACATATTAATTAGGTATATGTTTATTTTCAAAATTCTTATATTATAGAAAGTTTGGAGAATTTCGTTAAGAGAAGGTGCGACTGAGTGACTTTATGAAACGAGCGTCGAGATACGACATTTGGCGTTGAATTCGCCGTGGAATGTTTCGCCTCAGGCCTGCAAATATAGTCAGATGATATTTCGACGATCGAAATTTGATTTGACCTCGCGTTAATCAGCCTGGCATTCATCGGCACAGCCATTGGCTTTAGCTCCGTCGTCGTTGGTTCGCCTCGTCGTTCGAGTCATCGCTTCGTACATCGCCGGTAAATACGCCGATGAATAAACACCCGAGAAATCGCTCCGGACGCGGGGGCTGCTCCGGATGAGAGGACGGAGGATGAGGAGGAGAAACGAAACACGGCCATGGTGCGCTCGAACTTTTTCCTCTCCTGCCCGGCCAGCGATCGGAGATGCCGGGGAGGAGAGGTACGAGCGTACAGATTCGGTCATTCATCAAGGCCCGAGATAACGACGGGGCTTTTGGCACTCTCGAGGAACGGCCTAAGGGTGCAATAACCCGGGTGCGCGACGCACGCTCGGGACGTTCTGGCACGGGCACCGGGCACCTCTCGTCCGTGTGTTGTCTCGTCTTCGGCCTCCGCTTCGGTTTATATCCGAACAGTGCTGAGCGCTTCTGCACGCCTCCGTCGATGACGTTAGAGACGTCACGAGCCGCGAGCCGCGAGGTACGCGCACCATCTCGCTCCTTCGGCCTCGGATTCCGTTTCTGGGATCGTACACTGGCTCTAAAGCATGTAAAAAATAGAGCGACGATTTTTTCTTTCGACAAAATAAAATTCGTGCGGTTTACGGAGATCACAAAGGTGACTTTCAAGAGAGTTGTGTTTTATAAAATTGTACATCTCTACATTGAGTTCTACATATGAAATCGTTTGGTAGAATAGTGATCAAATGAATTTTATAGTTACTGGTGCCAAAAGCTTAGTTACATTTAACAAAACTTTTTGTAATTTGTTGTATGAAAATAATTATTTGGTTAAAGCTACAAATTGTTTGGTCAAAACAACTATATATTTAATAACTATCACTATAAAATTCATTTGATTACTATTCAACCAAACTTTGGTTGATTTCACTAAACATTTCTCTCAGTGTGTGCCACTCATAATATTGACAAATTGATTCAACTCACAATGGTTAATATTAAAGAGTAAAAAACTAAAATTACAACACAATGTTAATGTAACATATAATAGAGTGCAAGGTTGCAAGCAAGTTATTTCCACTTCTTCTATTTTTTCTATCTTTTGCTCGTAAATCCTCGCGCGGCGTAAATACACCCAAAGAAAAGTTTTTTCGAGCAAAAAGAATTTGTTTGAAATTTAAAAGAAATTTGTACATTGCTATACGATTAAAGAAAAGTTTCTTTGATTTGAAGAAATTTTTTAGTTGTTTCTTTTATTAGAATTAAAGAAATAGTCTGGTTGTGCAATGCAAATCTTTTCTTAAATGAAAGAAATATGTTAATATTTTAAAAAAATGAAATCAACTAAATTATTTCTTACATATATTTCTATCAATACTTTCTTTGTGTTAAAAAATTATTCGTTTAAATCAAACGAATTATTTAGTTTAAAAAGGTTAATAACGTCATTTCTTGAAATCAAATAAAGTTTTTAGTTTTCTTAAAGGTATCTTTACTTCAACTTAAAGAAATTAAGTTAAAGAAACAATTTCGTCAATTTCAACATAACTTTTCTTTGACTGTACCGGAGTTATCCTACTCTTCAAAATTTAATTTCTTCTCTGATTAGGTCTTGTAGCGGCAATCTTACACGATATGCCCGTAATAAAATCATTTTTATTATTAAGTATATACAGGCTTATGTGAGGATCGATCGTAATAGTGCTCCGATTAGGATCGAGCGTAAATCGGAGTAAATGCCACCGTATTTATACGCGGCAAGGTCTCGTTTCTTCGATCGAGGTCCAACGAGCGACGGTCGCTAATGGAAACGGCCGGTGATATCCGGCGACGTTACCGGGAGTCGTGCGGTTTAAATCTTCTAGGTCGCCGTTTTCTTATCTGGGATTTTTTCTGTTTTCCTTTTCTTTTTTTTTTTTTTTCTTTTTACGTGCCGTGCAAGTCCGAGCGTGATCGCCACCGCGCGTTATCGCGGCGCACCGTCAATCCCAGCCGAGAGGCCGTGGATTTGTATCGCGACTCGCGTTTATTGTCTCGTTGCGTACGCGGCCGCGCCATAATATATCGCACGCGGTATCGGCCGATACCGGAAGCTATCAACGTGTTATCGCGGTAATCCCGCGTCCGGTGGAATTCCCCCCCGACATGTCGAAAACGACGAATCGAAGTGTGACTTGCGAGGCTGGTCGAATCGCTTGAACGGTTAACGAGTCGATAATGAGATATTTTTAGCCGCGCGCATAACTTTCTTTTTTATCAAGATAAAAAAGCTTCGGCGTGAAAGAAAAAGAAGCGGCGTAGGTCTGAAATAGGTTAAAAAAAAAATGGATTATAATTATTTATGGTTGGCCTTTATTTATGTTAAATTAGACGTGATATAATACAATAGATAATTACTCTTGCCTTAATTATATCACAGCGTTAAAATTAAATAATTATATAACGCCGGGTACTAAAATGAGATTAGAAAATTCCGTCTCAGCCCGACGGAGGATAACGGAGGATAACGTCAGAGATAAGAATTGTGAACTCTGATTTTATGACATTGCCCCATTTTCTGCGTCTCGCACATTCCGTACAATAAGTCAGCCGATTTTACTGTCTCCCTTCCCCGGGAAAGAAAAAAATTGATAGCGCTCGGGGCTCCGTGCTTCCGCTCGTTTGCTCCAGTGCGACTTTTTATCGCGCGCGCGTTTACACGCACGCGTGTTTATTTCGGTCGATTTCCGCTCCGCGGTAGCGGTTGCATCAGCAGGCCGCTCGCGATAGCGCCTGTGCTCTGGCGTGCGTGCGAACCGGGTCGCGGTGGACTTTGATTGTCAGAAATATACGACGCGAAGTCCAGAGAAACGTTCTCTTTCCTTCCTTTCTTCCTTCCTTTCTTTCTCTCTTTCTTTCATTCTTTTTTTATTTATTTCTCTTCGTCGGCATCATCATCGGCTCGGCATTTCCTGCGAGTTATGCCGTTCTAAGAGTTGATGCAACTCGCGCTGCGAAGAGCGGACAAAAGCCGGGGACTTGCGAATTCTTAAACCGGTATAAATCGCGCGTTTTTCGCAACGGCCGCTCTTCGAGAGGCTTCAAAATGACGGTGAACGACGACAACGACGACGACGACGACGGCCGCACGTCCTCCGCGTCGTGATTTATTTAGAAAGCCGGGGACGGATAACCGATATATAGACCGGGATGTTTATGCCGCGGCGAGGCGAGGCAATCGCGACCCAATTCTGTCGACTGTTGCATATATGTATTTTTCATCGACTGTGTGTACGACTCCCTTCTCTCGCCACCTCTTCGTGCGGCTCCGGTTGTATCGCTTTCTTCCGTCACGCCGCTTTTCGAAGTGCCAAACTTGCGACTGCTCTCGTTCAACACTCGCTCGAAGGGAGATATTTCCAACCATCTTCGCCGACCTTTCCGGCTCCGTCGTCGTATGATTTATCGCGAGTTTCGGGCCGCTCTTCTAAGAACAGTTCACAGATGCGACGAGAAACTCTTTCGTGGAGGGAACCGTAATGATTTTACGGAACGAATCCTTTAGGTTTCGTCATTATAAATTGCAGCCAATATAATGAAACCGGTTCTTCAGTTATATATCAATTTCTTAGATAAATTCCACAAAGCCTTTTAATATGGACTTTGAGCGCTACTTGCGTAAAGGCAAAGCATTTACGATCATTAGCGATTGATTATGAATAATGTTACTATAGTAAGTGTAGCTAGTAGTTTTATCGGTAAATAGCTCCACATTTTGTATGCGTTGTCGTTATTATGTTTACAAGCAACTCTTCCAAAGAGAAAATAATAATCTGCTAAAAGAAATTAGATATCTTCTTTCTAATGCGTTATTGTAGGAAGGAAAGTGGTGGTGGAATACCATTTTGTTCTTTTTTTTAATGACTCAGTACATATTTACGCGACACAATTCTTATCAATATCAGTTTGTTAGCTACAGAGTTCTCCCAATCACTCTATTAGTAAAAGTTCTTCGAGTATATAGAACGAAATGAACGTAATTTACAATTTACTGAAGAGGAGAAAAAGGATGCGTTTATGAGATAGCAAGGAAAGGTTGTGAAATACTAACAACTAATATGTGATAAAAAGCACTTATTTTAATAATTATAAAAAATCACAAATTAATGATCCTTCGTAGATCGTACACACTAATAAGTGCCATAAAACAAGGTTTTGTGAACATTTTATAAAATGTTTTATTTAAAAAAATTTTTTTTTTTTTATAATTTCTTTGCTACTAGTAAGCATTATGCAACGTCCACTATGAGGTTATAAAGTTGCAAGAGCGGTCTTACGCTCGTAATGCAAGACTCACGACTATCTCACGATCCTCTCACTACATGATATAGTGCCGAATACATATACATATATTATGGCACACATTAAATTCAATTGCGTTGTTTGAAAGCCATATTCAAGGTCTGTAATAATATAGACTAAAATTAAACAATTAGTATCTGACATGCTTCTCAAAATTAAATAGAGAGTATACATTAGTAAAAATCGCTGCTACCTGTAAAACTGAAATTCAGCTTTTATAAAAAGAACACTAATGACCAGAAACTATTCTACAATGTTTAAATAGACTATAACGAAGTAATTTTAACGGTTAATTGCTCTTAGAATTCAACGCAATTATATCTTATGACCCTCATTTTTCCTCTAAATTGAGCGTACACTGAAAAAAACAATTTTGTTCTTGCAATCAAAATTTGGTAGACTTAATCAAATAATTTGGTTAATATAGGATCAATCAAATGTTTAATTACGTCAATCAAAACATTTGATTCCTTCTATTCAGTTTCTGCTTCAAAAATATTTTTCTTGCTTTAAAGAAAAATATATTTGTTGACAATAATATTTTGAAAAAAGAATTTGGTAATACTGGCGCCAATAATACAAATTGTTTTATTAATAATTTTAAATTGAAATTGAGTTTTAAATTGATGTTCATGAAAAACATTAAACAAATAATTTAGTTACGCTGATTTAAACAAATTTGTAAATTTTGCTCTGTCTATAATAAATTTGACTCGCGCAATAAAATATTTTGTATTGTCAATCATAACGTGTGTTTCAAATATTTTGGTTGTAATTAAAAAAAAATAATTTCAGTGTATGGTTAAAGAGCCAATTTCTCTACGGTATCGAAAATATAATTGTTAATAATGGCTTAGAGAAGTGTGTTTCTAAAGCTTCAGTCTCCACATTCTCCATAATTCTGTGATAAATATCGGTGTATGCTTTAAACGACAAGCTGCTGTCCGATAGCTTTTATTTCGATACCGGACGGCGACGAAGATGCTAACATCTTTGATATTCTTGTTTCAGGCAACTGCGCGAAGGCACGCTCGCGGAAAACGGCCTACAGAACGACAGTCGGTTAACGTTGCTGCCGAGCGTGGAAACCGGATTGTTGGTGAGTTGAACTCTCGTGTCCCGCACTCGCACGTGGGTACTAATCAAGTCGACCCACGGCGCACTCCGGTGCGCTAATCAATAGTGATCGACGTGATTTTTAACGCCGCGAAGACGGAAGATCCGATAAATTCAGCCTGTTCCCTTTTCCGTCTTATTAAGCCTTTAAGGCCCAAGCATCGACACACAGAAAAAAAAATCAATATCAGATCAAGACACAGAAAAAAAATCAATATCAGATTAACAATGTTTCATCAACAATGTATTGTTTCATATGTAATAACTTGCTTGAAAGCTTTCGTATCTATAACTGAAAAACACGTGCAAATTTAGCGAAGTTTAGACTACGTTAAATTTATATTAAATGTACATTTTAATGTACCTGCTTGAAATTTGTTTCCATTACATTACATTAAATTCTACTGCCGATTTTTAACAGTGTATAAGCAAGAATAAAAAAATCTTGAAAGAATTTGATAAGCTTAAACAGACATAATTTGCTAACATGAAGAAATATTGTTTCTTCATTTAAGTAAATTTTATGTCAGATTATCAGATACTCTCAAGATTTAAAATTGGCAGCAGAATTTAATATAATGTAACGGAAGTAAATTTCAAGCAGCATTAAAATGTACATTTGATGTAAATTTAATGTTAAATCTAAAGTTCTCTAAATTTCACACACGTGTTTTTTAATTATAGATACATTAAATTTAATGTGTAACTTAAAAATAAATTGAATTTCATGACAGTTTTAATGCAAGTGAAACAGTGAATTGTTGATTTAATATTAATTTTTTTCTGTGTAATTCGTTTGAATAAAATTTTCTTTATAATTATCACAATAGAATGGTCTGTTTAGTGAATATCATTAGTTTCTTCTAATTAGAACGGAGAATCTAGTTCCATCTAAGATGGATCAAGAGTACACCGATAAAATTATACCGCTAAACATTCTACTTTATCAATATACAACATTCGGAAAGCGATCAAAGCGAATTATATACATTTGACCTTATAGAGTTAAGGAGAAACGTTTTTCGCACTGCTAAGAATTAAAATCTAATAGGAATATTATATATGGCAGAATGGAGAGATACGCTCTACTTTGTCTCGAGTTCTGTTGCGAATTAGATTTATCCGGTAGATCGGCTGAAACGGGTTTGGATTCAGCTTCGAGGTTCCATCTGCCGCCGTCGACTCCGATAAGCGGAGTTTCCAGCTGGTGCTCGCGCGCGGCTGACGGAATATACGACTACATACACCGCGCTGCAGCCGCCGTCTGGTTTTTCCGTCGCGTCCGCGATCGCAACCCGGATTCTTGCGCGCACCGGCGGACGATTCCCCGTCCTGGAACGGTTCCTCCTCGGCCGTTCCGCCGGCGCGGAGGACGCCGGCAACGGGGAAGAGCGAGCGCACACACGGAGGCGCGGACAAACGCCGTTAACTTTCCGACGCTCGCGTGTGTATCGCCGGGTCACTTGGTTTCTCGGTCATATCGTCCCCGACACCTTTTATCCTTCGATAGCAGGCGGATCCGGTCCGCTATCGCGATCGACATGCACCTTGTCCCTTGGCCCTTCGCGTGCCCCAAGACGCAGATCTCTTACCGATCATTTTATGACGAAATCACGCCTAAATATCTCGTTTTCATTTCGACGCCATGGCAATTTAGCGTTATCGTAGCTGATCCACGTGAGTCGCGATTGATACGTCGCAATTTGAAAAATAGGCGGAAGGGACGGTTTTGCTGAGGTGTCTAAAAATTTAGGAATTTTGTTGGATCGTAAAAATAATTATGAAAGGCGTTCAAGCCTGATGAGCAAGGCAGCAATAAGATTTAATTATTATAGCAATTTGAGTGTAATTCTACATAATTATTTTCAGATCTGTAGATCAGTTAAGTTTTTAAATACTTCAGCAAAAGCGCTCTTTTCGTGTGTAAATTGCAAATGATATTATTTCTTCTGTTTAATGAGATGCTTAAAAATAAAATTATTTGGAACTTACGCGTGTGTGTGATTGTATATCATTACTTATGATGATGTAATTGGGCTCACATTAATTAATGTAATTAACGTAAATTAATTTAATTTCGTATATTTATTGCCGTAATTGTACAGAACTTTTTTCTGCACGAATTTCGATCTTAGAATTCGTCCGTCACACTCGCGTGCGGCACATCTGGCCGCGTAACGATCTGTTACAGAAATCGGAGCGCGTAAACATATGACGCCCAGGCCATATGACTTGGGGCGATGTAACGTTTCGTAAGGTTTGGCCGAGGCAACATAACGTAACGTAACTCTAACTCGAACCTTAACTGGCCGCAACGCGACATACAGGTGCTGCGTTCCGCGCGCAGAACACACCAGCCTTTAGGAAACAAGGTGTAACAACGTCACGGAAACGACTCTCTCCCCCTCTCGTTGTGCGTTTCCGCTTAAGAACCGCGGAGAATATTGTATAGTCGGACGAAACAAAACGAAGCTGAATGTAACACCCGAGACTTCCTCGGAAGAGACGCGTGTAATGCACCCTTCGCTTCACTAGCCAACGCTGCTCATTCGACTATAAATTATTTGGAATCATATGTTCGTCTCTGATATAATAATGACAATAACATTGTTACGTATACAAGATTGGTTTATGATAAGTCGGGTAATAATCACAAAGAGCACGAATGGAAAAGATGCACACGTTAAAAAGATTAAGTGCTAGCAAAAAAAGCTTCTGTTGCTATGATGTAATAAAAACAGGATGATCAGAATGTAAGGTAAAACAAAAAACAAATACACTGAGAGGAATTTTTTTTTAACCCTTAAACACGTAAGTGGGTCAGAGAGACCCTATATGAAGCTTCGAACGCTT
>QKQZ01052735.1:0-16976 GCA_003595255.1 Solenopsis fugax
GTTCAAAATTAAACGAAGTTCACATGAACTCTGAGTTGAACTACATTGGAGGAAACGGGCATATATCATGTTTATGGCTTGTGATCCATTGTGATCGCCCATTGTGATTTAGAATACATCGGTATGTATTGCTACAATACTCACATTTTCGTTAGTAATGTCCGAAATTACGGTTATTATAAATTTATAGAACCGACCATTTTTTGTTTGTTTGATGTAATCCATAAAATTTTTCATTTTCACGATAGCTGTAACGTGACGTAACTTGTCAACATGAACAATTCGGAGATCGATGGTTTGAGTGAAACGATCCAACTCGATAAAAGTCAGATCGATGAAGAGAATTCACGAAATTCGCGAGAAGATGTCGACGACACTCCACATGTTGATGAAGAACAACGAGAAAAATTGATACGATTGCCCTTAGGAAGAATTAAAACCATTATCAAAATGGATCCTGATGTCGGTTTAATTAATCAAGAAGCTGCATTTTTGGTAGCAAAGTCAGTGGTAAATAAATGCTATCGAATAATTAATTGTAGTGCGTTAACATTAGTATGCGTTAATATAATAATTATCCATCTTTTAACAGGAATTTTTTATCGAGTCGCTTGCAAAAGAAGCTTATAAATATACTGTGCAATCGAAGAAGAGAACTGTTCAAAAGCGTGATGTAGAAAATGCCATTGATAATGTAGATGCACTTGTATTTTTGGAAGGTATGCTCGATTGATCGTTTCTAATATCTATCGTACAATTCGACGAATTAAAATGATTTTTATCTTTGGTACAGTAATAGATATAGTAGTGGTATTTTTACATTTGCGAGCATTGAGAATACTGTTGATTGTTGGAAAAAATTTTTGATGTAAATAAAAAATATTTGAAAGCATTGTATTCACTTGAATAGAAAAATTTTTATCAATGTCTCGATGTCTGCCGATAAAATCATTTCTCCATTAAATTTTCTCTTATGTTAGGTTTAATTTTACAATTATAAAATGCATATTAAATTACAATATAAATTATAATATATATTTGTTTATATATATAAACAAATCTCATATTCTACAAGCGTTACTAAATATACAGATTTTATATGTGTGTAAAAAAAGTTTGAAATTTATTTATTACTATTATTTTTCATTAGTATACAGATTGTTTCATGTATGTAAGGTGTTTGACACTTCACGAAAAGTATAGTAATAGTAAATTACTTACAAAACACTGTTTACTAAGTAATAACAAACTACTTATAAAACTCAACTTGATAAAAGTCAAAAAGTATTTACGATCAAACAATTACGGTTTGTATTATGAACACCTTTGTTCTTAACTTCCTAATCGAATCGATCCTTATAAATTGAATGTTTTCTATTGTATTGCTATCCCACCATTTTACATATCGCTATTTGACTACACGGTGGAATGAAAATAAGCACGAGACAGAAACGATGATTTTTACTGTTGGCGTATGTATCATTAAAATAAGCGCGAAAACTTGAAATAAATTTGAAATAAGATTTTTGTTTAGTCGCAAATGAATTAAGAATGCGAATGTTCATCCCGTATATTAATGTACGCCTGCACAGTATCATCATTTATGAAATGGATATTCATTGCTTTTTAATTTTTCTATCTTTATTGTGCTATTTATGAAACATTTGTCAGGATAAAATTTTTGTAATTCGCACTGTTCTTAAGAAGTTCTATTATTCTATGTGCCGCAGTTAACTGTGCAGCTTCTGTAATGTAACATTGCACATGTGTACATATGTAATGTTCCATCCCAATCTTTCTACAATTTTGTATATATATATTGTATAATTTTACATTCATATACATATATATGTATGTGTGTGTGTATATATGTATGTATGTATACGAAACCTACATATATAAATATGTTAAAAGAATGAAAATTAGGATGGTAAGCTCATTTAAAGAAATTAAACTATTTTCATGTATAGCAGAGTATATTGCCAGAAATGTTTCCAACTAATGTATATATGCATATGTGTGTGTGTGTGTGTGTGTTTGTGTATTTATACACACACACACACAACACAAACATACATTAGTGTATACATATAGCGTATGTGTGTACATATAACTTATAAGTAACAAAAATAAGAGAGAAAATCAGTCTTCTTTATATTTTGCCAATTCTGGATTTAAGCTATGAGATATTTGTAAAATTGTTTAGAAATCTCACGACTTATACTGATGTATTTCGATTATGAGGTCAATTATAATAAAAGAAAAAAAAATGAAATAAAGTAAAACTTATTTATAATGTATAATCTGTGATATCGTTACTATTTTTCATTCTGGAAGAACGCAAGGTTACATCATACAAATTGTCTAAATGCGTATATAAAAATTTTTTGTTCAAATCTAGTTTTGCCACGCATATGATACTTTGTTTCTATGATCGTTATTTGGCATCTCTATGTATTATTATGTTCTTGGAAAGAATTAATGTTTTCATCATTTTAAATCTGCAAAATACCGCACTGTCGTGTTGCTGCTGAATATATGTGTTGAAAGTTTCTGTTGTCAAATTGTCCAAATTCTCTAAATAATGATATTCTGTGATTCTCGTATTCTCTCGTTCTCAAGCTTTCTTCTTTTTAACGTGCAAGTATTCGATACAATGTTTAGTACACGTACATTTGTCGTGAACACAGTTTCTCATTGTAATCTCATATTGTGTATCAGTCAAATATTAATGTTTCATGAATATTCGTAACATCTACATGCTAAAGTTAATTGTTTAAGGATAATGTAAATTTAAGATTGTGTGTAATATGCGTTCTAATGTAATGCGCATTTGTAATTATACAACGACGACGTCAAACGCTCAGCGGTTGTTCGTCCACTACTATTTATCTACTTCTTACGCTTAGCTTTGCGTCGTCTGCTATCGCTTCTGAAAGAATTTTGATCCGCCGATGTATTAACGCCAGTAGATTTGCTATGGTTGTAGAGATTGTTTAGGAAATCCTCGAAATCCGCTTCGCTGTTTCGTAAAAAACAAAACGAAAAACTATATACATTTATATGTTACGTTCATTCTAGATACATGTACTCGAAGAGGAGTTTACTGTACGATATGTCAAATTGAACCGATGTTAGTTAAAAAAAAAAAAAAAGAAACCATTGTAATAAAAATTAATGGCGTAAACTGTACCTCGTATTGGGATCTATCTGTTGCCGCTTTTTACCGCTACCGGACATTTGAGACGGTAATCTTTGTCCCAAGACGATTCTATATTGGACACTATGTGTATTCGCTCTAAGATGTTTGAGATTCCCAGCTTGGCATGCCGCCCACTCAGTCACATCGTACACCGCACCTTCCATGCACGCGTAATAGTGCCACAGGAAACCCATTAAACGAGACTCTGCCCAAATATCTCCCTGTACGAATAGTTTTAACGATTAATTTATAATTTAAGCTGAAATGAATAGCTGACAAATGTATAGGAATAAACTCGACACTCGCTTCTTTCGCACTGTGATGTATCTTGCATTGATTGCAAAATCGCGCGGCATAACAAGGACGTTGCGTGGGCTTGCGTTTGTGTCTCAAGCCACAATTTGTACATCTTATCGTATTTGCTGCCTGTTCCATTTTTCGATGAAGTTGAGACAGCAAGTCACTTAGTTCACCCCAAGCGGCTTCGACTTGTCTAGTCTGATCAAACGCTTGTCTACGTTCCTAAAATAATACGCGATACTAATAAATCTATATCGATTATAAGACCAAAGATCGATACTAATTTTCGTCATCATTCTTTCGTTATGAGAAAAAGTATAAATGAAATGGATTTATTACCGGTTCCCCAATGATATCGAAGGCATGTACCAATATTTTGAACGCTTCTTCCGCTCCTGGCTGATTATTTTTATCCGGATGCACTAAGAAGGCTTGCCTCTTGTAATATTTTTTAATATCGTCATCCGAGCATGTTGGAGTAACACCGAGTATGCTGTATGGATCCTTTCCCTTGCACGCTAGTAATCTTTTCATGGCTTCTTCACCAGTGCTAGGTAACGCGATATTGGTTTCTAGCCCACCATGAATCCAATTGCCACTGTCTTCTTTCTCTTCGTTCTTCTTAGTGTTTATCTTTCGCCAGAACGCAAATTTGCTACTACCAAACCAATTGTCCAATTGTTTACCAATAGCGTTTAAAATACGAATTTTACAAAATGTCACAGCCACATACATCCACCAACACTTGAAATAAAGTATGGTGTGATACCAAGCGCATTTACCGCTGAAAAATAATAAAAAGGAAAAATGAAAACGTTGCTTTGAATATAACACGCACGCCGCACGCACGCACACGTACACATGCACGCACACGTACACACGCACGCACGCACGCACGCACACACACACACACACACACACACACACACACACACATATCAATGCCAGATAGAAAAAAGTGTGATACTCACAGCTGAATAACCAGATTGGCGCTCATGCTAACTACATCGGAGATTAAATGTAGTAGCCAATAAAATATTTTCAATAGAATTTTGCTCCAACGAGTCGCGTATTTATTCAAATTTTTATATAAATCTTTAATAGAGGATTCTCTGTTTTCTCTTTTTCTATTTCTTTGTCCCTTTTTAATTTGTTGCTGGGCCTTCTCGATGCCTTGAAAACGTTTAGGATTCTTTTCCTTGACCATTTTTTTATCATCTTTAGCGACTTTATTGATAATTTGTTGATTCTTTTCCACTTTTTCAGACGAGATTGTCTGACTGGATGTATTGATTGTATTCAAATTGTTATTAATTTGTATCGGACGTTTCGGAATATTTCCCGCAGTTTTGGGATTACTATTTTGTATCTTGGTATTGTTAAGGGTCTCGCTTTTTTCCGCTTTCTTAGACGTTTTCTTATCAGATTTCTTCCTTTCGGAACAAAACTGATCCGATCTATCGAAAGCGTTTATCTGACAAGAATCAGACTGGGAGCCAAGATTGTCGAGCGACACCCAACGTCTTGGAAGATTGGAAGAATTCTTTTCGAAAACTTTTCTAGGAATTTGCATTTTTGGAGAATTATGATCGTCGCTACCAGACGAGTTTTGTCTTTTCAACAGTGTAGGTTTATTTTTAGTTTTGATATTCTTATTAGAAATTTTCTTGCCTACTACCTCAATTTTTGGCTTCATCGGCTGAACTGTTAATGGTGACGGCGGAGTTGGCGCAGATTTTGTTAAAACATCCGAATAAGAAGGTCGCATAGGTTTCACTTCAGCCACCATCCTTGGTTTCTTGTATTGAGAGTCCGGTGGTATATTTCTAGATGGTAAATCCTCGCTCTCTCTTGCGTCCCGTACAGCTTGCGGCACAGGTGTGATATTGGGGGACCCGCCAAACGGACTATAAGTACCAGATTGGTTTGGCATCCAATTTTCAACTAGATTATCGATTAGCTGTTTCCCATTAAAGTTTGGACTTGGCAACTCGGATGGTACAGTTATATGTGGATCGTCGAAAAGCCCATACTCCTGATTAACGATACTTTGATTAGAGTAAGGTGTCATGTTTGTAAGGCGACACTGCTCGGCCATAATCTGAGAGGCGTTTCCATAAATGACATTAATATAGTTGCCACCTCCGACATCAATGGTACCAATTAAATCATTATTCTCGTTAATGCCTAGGTGATTTACTGTTGTCTGTGATGGAAAGTATATCGAATCGGTAGTCGCAGCATCGTAATTCGACATATCTTGCATGTACAGAGATGTGCCCATTGGTGCGCCCATAGGCTGTATTCCAGAAGGATTCGACGGTGCGACGACAGGTTGACTGCTAACGTGATGACGGGCTTGTCCAGATACGTAATCTCCCCAATTGCGTGAGGTGGTTTGTTGCGTGGGAACACTGAATTGAGCGTAATGACCGTTTGAACCTTCCAAGTCTGGAGTCATAGCTTCGATAATCTTATCCAACGACATATGCTTGAAACCGGAGGGGGTTTGCTGTTGTTCTGCCATATTGCCGATTTACTTCTCTAAACACAAACCGAAACAAAGATGATACATTCAGGTGTCGCACGTTGTTGATGAATATCAAATACATTGTTAATGTACTTATTTAACTTATTTGATTAAATAGTGAAGAATAGAACGCTGTACTTTGCAAAAATTTTTATACTATATACGATACATTCGTGAATAAGGAAATGTTATATCCCATATATCAGGGATACCATGAGATAACAAACGCACATCCAAGATTTGATACTAATAATTTGTTAATAATTGTCTTGTTTATTTATAAATATCACGTTCCAGCTTTTCCAAATGTATGCTATAATTATAATGTCGGCTGAAATGTGCAAGGTATAAATACGTTTTCTAAAAATGTCCACATATCACTCACATAACCATAGTAATGCGTCGACAACATGAAATAATATCCACTAATGTGCAAATTGCAGGTATTCGGTAGCGTGAGTACAGCTGTTTTGCATTGTCGAGATAAATTTGTATAAAATAATCATTGTTAAGAGATGGAGAGAAAGAGAGAGAGAGAGAGAGAGAGAGAGAAAGGGAGAGAGAACAATTTCGTTTAAACGTTATAACCTAAAACGAATCGAATGTCAGCAGACGTCGGTATGATCGATACATTACTCACGTTCATCGATAGATACACTTTTCCACAGTGATTCCTCGTATTCGTTGTTCAGCGCATTTTACAGTAATAGTGAAAAGTAACTGTACTTGTATAAGATATACGATTTTACGTTGTATACCATGCGGTAAATAACGTAAGCGTGAAATCGAGTATCGTATCACATCGTATTCGGAAGAATCTTGGGAGATCCTAAATCCAAACCAGTGATGCCAGATGGAAGGATTTTTTTTCCCACCACTTGACCGTCTCCACGCCACACGTGAAGTAAAGTAAACCTAGAAATGCGTTCGGAAATTTGGAAACGCAACCACTGTAGAGTTTAATGTTTAATTCCTATTCGTCCGATCCTTATGCCCCCTATAAAGATTGGACAAGCATTTTGAGCGTATGGAGCTGACTCTTTGAGCCAGTAAACCACAGATGTTCTTTGAAGAAGGCGATTGCTGGCGATTGCACGTGTTCGCGCGTGTTCGTGTTCGATTATCGATGCATCTTTTGATTACCGTGTGACGATTCATTAATTGATTTTTTTCTCCTTTTGAATAAGTTTTATAACAAGTAAATAACATTATAATGAATACGATAAAACAAGAAACGCATCGACCAGGTGCATTCAAACAGTCTAATAAACAACACAAGACTGGAAGGCATCGTAGTAAAAGTGCCATCAATAACGATCTCAAAGGTAAATTCGCAAGCATAGTAACTGTATACAAGAACTCGTTGCTTTTTCGCTTTCTCCAAGACAGCTGCGTTTCACATTCAACGCACACATAGGATATGACGTTACATGAACTATAAAGAATCTGGCAGTAGGCAACTTAAAGTAAAGGAGCATTGATATATTGACCGTTAGTCGAATTTGCAGAAGTTGTTACAACTATATTATACCAATGTTTTAAGTGGAACATTTTTATTCGATTTCTAATATATTATTTTTTCTTGCATAGGTAAGCAAAATATTATTGGAAAGTCATCTAAACGTTTCGATAAAAACCTTGGGAAGGATGCACGTAGAAATCAATTGTTGCAATTTAGAAAGAAAAAACGCGAACAAATATTAGCGCAGAAGAGAAATCTCAGTGGTATCTCGGCACCTGTCCTTATCTGCGTTATACCATTGCAAAGTGATACAGACGTAAAGGACATTGTATCTGTTGTGACTAGAGTGGATGAAACTGCTAATGTTGCTATTAGCCCAAGTGGAATTACGCATGTTAGGTACACGCGTGAAAGAATCGACTTTCTTTATTAATAGAAAATTAATTAATAATTTAGTATTTATTCTTTTCAAACATGTTTGTATTTATTTAGTATACCGAGACTGAAACAGCGATTTTCCATCATTGTACCACCGATAGGTGACGTTTTAACAACGTTGGATGCAGCCAAAGTTGCTACCACGATACTCTTTGTAACTTGTGTCACGAATGAACAAGCAAATAATGGTATACAAAGAGACGTAGATGCATGGGGCAAGGAAATTATTGTGTCTTGCCTTGCTCAAGGTATACCATCTACTATAGTTGCAGTGCACAATATTCAGAGACTTCATATTAAAGTAAGTAACATGATGTTAAAAAAAAAAAAAAATCTTTGAAAGAAAAAATGTATAAAATCTTGATTTATTGTAAAGAATTCTTTGTAAATTCTCTATTGCACGTGTCAAACATCTTTTTTATTTGTCTCATCGATTATTATTTAATATGTTTTAAATGATTTAATAGAAACGTCAGGAATATAAACAGTCTGTGCAACGCACAATTTCGAAATGGCTTCCCGAAGAAAAAGTGATTGAATTGGATACTGCGACTGATTGCTTAAATATGTTACGCCGTGCTGGATCTCAAAAGCAAAAAAGTTTGTTTTACAAAGACACAAGACCACACCTTTTGGCTGATGAAGTCTCCTTTGAATGTGATGGAGTATGTAAAACTATCATATAATATTTAAAATTATGTGTATTGTATATAAATATAGCAGATTAAATATCATTTAATTGTCACATAATTCTTCAATCTCGTCAGAATTCTCCTGATTTTGGAACTCTCATGGTCAGTGGATATTTACGAGGTACAACACCATTATCCGTCAACGATTTGGTTCATATACCAGGTTTTGGAAACTTTCAAATGTCGCGCATCAAAATGTTGGGAGATCCATATTTAATTGAACATGAGCAAAAGAGATATTTTTCTGGCGATAAAATAATGGAACAAAGATATGAAACCGTGATCCTAATTGCAGATCCAGAAAAACAGGTTTCTTAAACATATTTTAATATCAATCGTATTATACTCGTGTATCTCTCGAATAAAGTATAGCGGCGACAAAAAAAGGATTTTCAAGCGAGTATTGGTCAGCTCTTACCATCTTGCTATCTTAGAAGCGAATATTTCGATAGTATCCAAACGAGCAGCGACACGAGAAATTATCGGAAAGCACATATATTTGTAGAGAACATGTCGGAATCATTGTGGACTCATTTTTATATGATTTTTCGTGCCAATAGTAATAATGTTGATGAATTCAATTTAAAATGTATCAAAATTTTATAGGAATCTCTTGAAAGTGAATATATTCCTGATCCAATGGATGCTGAACAAACGTGGCCTACGAAAGAGGAATTGGCTGAAGCAGCAGCTAATAGAAATCGAAAACTTGTAAAAGTTGTGCCAATAGGAACCTCCGAGTATCAAGCTGCATGGATACCGGATGAAGATGGAGGTAGTACTTTTCTTCTTCTAGCAAAGTATCTACTTAATCATCATTTAATTATTTTACTTAGTGGACTTGAAAAACAAAATTTTTTTTCCTTTGTTCAGAAAGTGTACGTTCGGAGAATGAATCGAAAGACGATATGTCTGTGGAGGAGGCGAGATCTGAAGCAGCCAGTAGTGAAAACTTGCAAGATGGCGAACAATATGAAACCATTACGATATCGGAAGCACCATTGGATGAGGAGCTTTATGATCAAGATATCGATATGTTTGAAGAAAAGCAAGCCATGGAAAACTTCAAAGGTTATTCTAATTAGGTGTATCCATAATGTATCTTTCATTACCGTTTTTGTATAATAATTTAGTTATAATATGCAGAAGCAAAATTGGACGCGCAATTTCCCGATGAAATGGATACACCTCGGAACATTTTAGCTAAAATGAGATTCCAAAAATATCGAGGTCTCGAATCGTTCCGTACTAGTCCATGGGATCCAAAGGAAAATCTTCCCATTGATTATTCTCGGATAATTGAATTCGCCGATTACGATCGCAGGCGAAAACGTATTTATAAAGAACGCAAAGATACAGATGGTGTCATGGTACGTGCAATGAAAACTTGATTTTTTTTTCAGTATTAATTTTGCATAAAATGTTTATTCGCATTCATGATTTGTTTGTTTTCGTGTGTATGTATGTACGTATGCGTGTATATATGCTTTCAGCCAGGGTGTTACATACAAGTTTGTATCACTCGCGTTAGCAGAGAAACTTTCAAGGCATTTGCTATGGTAGAAAATAAACCGTTAATAGTAGTTTCTTTACTTCCATACGAACATAAAATGTCTCTCTTGAATGTTGTATTGAAACATTCGAGCAATTACACGCAACCAATCGAGTCAAAGGAAAGATTGATATTTCAATGTGGATTTCGACGATTTACGTCGTGTCCAATATTCAGCCAACATACAAACGGTGTTAAGCATAAGGTGAGTCGATGCGACATTATTTTGTATTATTAAAGCATATTTTATACTTGTATAAATTAACATTATACGTTACCTTGTGTACAAATTTCTATTTCATGTGATAAATATAATTGTTTAGTACGAGAGATACTTTCATCCCGACAGTACTGTTGTGGCGAGTATGTATGCACCAGTTACTTTTTCACCATGTCCAGTCCTTTGTTACGTCGAGAATAAAAATGGCAAGCTCGTATGTATTTTATTGATATTGTTAGTAATAGAGTTTTACTGTACATAACAAGAGTGATATAATGTACTCCTGTTAAATTCAAATGGCAATAATTATTTCAGGAATTAATTGCAACTGGTAGTGTGTTATCTTGTAATCCCAACAGAATTGTTCTAAAACGAGTCGTTCTGAGTGGTCACCCATATAAAGTAAATAAGAGATCAGTGGTAGTGCGTTTCATGTTCTTTCATCGTGAGGATATCGAATGGTTCAAACCAATCCAATTGAGGACGAAATATGGACGTAGAGGTCACATAAAGGAACCTCTTGGTAAATAATCGAAATTGTTAAGAGATGTTTTCAGCAGAGTGGCTGCATCTTTCCTCTCTGTCTTTATACTATTTGTTGTACTCACTAATCGCTACTGTACTTTCGATTTCTCTATAGGTACGCATGGACACATGAAGTGCATCTTCAATGGTCAGCTAAAGTCTCAAGATACAGTGTTGATGAATTTATACAAACGAGTTTTTCCAAAATGGACTTATGAACCTATCGACTAATACAAATAAAAATTATCTAATCTTGTCTTTGATTCTTATCCATAGACGGAGCATAAGTGAGAGGAAGTGAAGCCAGAACCGGAGGCGACATGATAGGACAAATAAACTTGTATATTAAGACTACGTTCCAAAATTTACTGCGAGTACTGAAAATCTATAGCTCACATTACACATGCGATACATACAATATACCTATTCTGAAAATGCCATTTGAAGTTAGCAGACGTTCTGATTTTCATATAAAATATGTTACGTGCACTATAAATCTAAAATACAGCTAACTGCAAATGAATAGGCATTATTATCTCCGTATACATCGTACTTTTATATTTTTAATACTCTGAGTGAACAATGGAACGTATCTTGTATGATAAATTAAGCGCTTCCATTAGAGACGTGAAAATACTCGAGCCGATATTCATAGTCCGTCCTTATCTTTAAGATCGTCTTAAGATGCCATCAAGATCAACCAATTGGAGAGCCGTATTAGCATTTTAAGACATTGACTACGTTTACACGGCCCGACTTACGCCGAAGTTATAACATCGATGTTATAAAACTAGCCAATCACGAGTATTCTTCAGAAGAATGGAAAGATTGTGATTAGCTAGTATCATAACATCGATGTTGTAACTTCGGCGTAAGTCGGGCCGTGTAAACGTAGTATGTGGCTGCGTTCAGCAGAAAAAGCAGCTTTGCAACTGTTGTAAAATTCTTTGATTCGATTGGTTCTTGCCCTTGGTTCCAGCAGGAACCAATCGAATCAAAGAATTTTACAACATTTGCAAAGCTGCTTTTTCTGCTGAACGCAGCCATTATTTAAGATAATCTTGAAATAAGAATCGTCTATGAATACTGGCCATAGTCTATATATGTATTTCAAAATCGTCTCGAGTAATATCTTAAGGTACGACACATTCGGACACGGTGCGATAGGACATGATAGGATATAGCCATTCACATTGGCTGGTGCCTAGATATTTCCTGCTATACCACCAATAAAAAAAATTTTATATTAACCAATCGACTATAGGTGCGTTCCACTTAACGCTCGCAACGCTCATGAAATCATTTCATCCTTGTTACTTGCCAAATATTAAACAAGGACAAATAATGCTCGCGAGCGTTGTGAGCGCCAAGTGGAACGCACCCTATGTGTTCGAAAGGGATCCTCCCTTCAAAAGTATTCCTCTGAAGAATGGAATGACTGTGGCTGCGATCAAAGTCTCACTACAAATGATTTGAAGCGTTTGATTAACCAATCGGAATAAGGAATTTTACAAATTGGCCAATCAAAAGATGCTTCAAAGCATTTGTAGCATTGTCTTGACCGTATCCTGTAATTGGCCAGTTTCGATTCTGTTTCTAGGGAAATTTTACAAACTGAGAAGCCACCATCTTTCTACCTATCGCAGTTCATGATTAACGTAACGACTAGAGCTTATTGGTTGAAACGAGTTGTAATTTACTTCGTTAAATAATTATTACCTCCAATCGATTACCAAAAATCGACAAATATTAAAATGCCGTAACTGCTGGTAACTGCCAATCAAAAATTTCCTCTATGAATGCTGAAAAACACTATGACCAAGGATATAGGAATATATTCCCATGTCTGTCCTACTACTCCTATTGTAATTCACTGCGTCCTACCTTTCTGCACCTTCCCACCACCAGTGTTCACAACAATGATCGTGCCGGTTGTATTTTAGGTTAAATCACTCGTGTGATCTCTTTATCCTGTAGTTTATAAACTCTCCAAGGGAGTAAAAATGGACAATAAGATAACGATATGCGATCCTGACGAGGAGGAACTAGTTAATGCTGTATTGCGCGATGTCGAACCGAACATGTGGATCAATGACGATCCAAATTACGATTTGGACGAGGTTAACATGTTTTTTCACAGAGTCGACTCGGATCAAATTATTTACGAGGAAAAAAGGAAAAAGTGTAAATTTATCGGTAAATATGTCATGGGCGATGTTCTCGGTGAAGGTAGTTATGGGAAGGTGAAAGAAGTGCTGGATTCGCAGACGCTTTGCCGAAGAGCAGTCAAAATACTAAAAAAGAGGAAACTTCGAAGGATACCGAATGGGGAACAGAACGTTCAACGGTGCGTTCGACAACCGTGTCTTTTTATCATTTGCTTGATACATCGACTTGATATTTGGATTGATTATTCATCGTAGCTGAATTTTTATCGTTATGCATACAAATATCAACCTTTCTCCTTGCGACGACAGCTTTGCTTCCATTTTTCCTATTGTGTTTTAATAATAATTGTCTTTTACAGGGAGATAAAATTGTTAAGAATATTAAAACATAAGAATGTAATAAATCTCGTAGATGTTTTATACAGTGATGAAAAAGAAAAGATGTATCTAGTTATGGAATTTTGTGTATGTGGATTACAGGTAAATTTTAAAATTTTTACATGTGCTTTTTTTACTCTTATTATGATATATTATGACATACGCGACACATGTGTCCTATGTGATTCACGGAATTGGTTCCAATTACAAGATATGTTTCAATTTCACATTTCTATGGAATTATTGTTTCACCTTTATTTATCAATAAGATAATTGGAAGGGAAACATAAATTTATTTCAAATTTTGTGTTGTCATTAATCCTGTGGGTCTCGAATTTTACATTCGTTTCGACGATCATATGGAAGTAAGAGTATTGGATATTGTGTCTTTCGTTTGTATTACGTTTGATTAGTATTACTTTACATTTGTATTTGATTCTTATATACAAGTATTGAAAAAGTCATCTTGTATTGTGTTACATAATACAAAAAAGTTATTTAATTTTATGTTGAATTTTATTTATTTCACATATATTTTGTAAAAGTCAAATAGCGTCCCATTAAATTCTAACGTTAATTGTAATTAGTTTAAAATATTTTGTGTTTGTCTTATTTAATTCAAATGGTACATCTTGAAGTCGATTGAATTACAAGTGAAGGTGATAGTTACGATAATACCAAAGTTTATAATTCTTACATTTTGTATTTGCGTGGGGTAATAGTGCTGTATTGGATTACCAAAAAAAAAAAAAAATAACCCAATAAAGCGGTCAAGTTTTCTTGAGAAAAGGAAAAATGTTTAAATTTTTTCGTTTTGACATCTGTAACAATGGCTTGCATGAATTAACAACAATTAGATTTCTATTTATTAGATTCTTTACAGGATATGTTGGAAAGCACGCCGACCAAGAAGCTTCCTCTTTGGCAGGCACACGATTATTTCTGTCAATTGTTGGATGGCTTAGAATATCTTTACAGTAAAGGAATCGTTCACAAAGACATAAAACCTGGAAATTTGTTATTAACTCTAGATGGTACCTTGAAGATTAGTGACTTTGGTGTCGCGGAGGTACAAGCTTCATGTTCCAACCTTTTATCTTAGTCAACAAATTTATATGTAGTTTTTATTAACTTAATTATAAAGACCGATACTCGTAATGACGGAAAATGTATCGACGGAATACAGAATTCATTTATTCGGAAAATGTTACACAAACACATACACTGCAATTATGCGTGTTTTCATTCCTATTTGTGATTACGCATCTCCACTGTGCTAGGCATTAGACATGTTTTCCAAAGACGATACATGTACGATAGGTCAAGGATCTCCAGCGTTTCAACCACCAGAAATCGCAAACGGCTGCGAAAGTTTCTCAGGCTTTAAAGTAGACATATGGAGTAGCGGAGTTACATTGTAAGTAATGCTCGATTATACAATGTTATCCAAATATCAGAATGATGCATCTATATCTTTCAGATACAACATAACCACTGGTTTATATCCTTTCGAGGGAGATAACATATATAAATTATATGAAAACATTGGAAGGGGTGAATATACTGTACCGAAAGAAGTAGAGGAACCTTTAAAATCGCTCATAGAAGGAATGTTGCAGAAAGATGCGGATAAAAGATTTACATTACAACAGGTTAAAGGACACGCGTGGACCATGTGCGATCACCCTAAAACGCAACAGCAAGTACCTATACCACCCCTTAAAAGCAATGGATGTCACAGCATGACCGTCTTGCCATACCTAATGGAATATCATTATGGAGTCGAGGACAATCCCATATACTATACGGAACATCAGTTGAATGGTAAGTCTATTACGTCAACACACACACACACGTCGATATCTTGATTTCTTCTCAAGTCTCAATTAAAGAGCAAGACTTTCTTGCGATTTTTTAGTCAACGATGCAAAATCGGCCAGTGTGATCAAGCACATCGAATCGTCACCTTTTCATACAAGAAAATTTAATGAAAAAATTTCTTTTTCTTTAGAAGAACGAAGACTTCAAGAACTGGATCGTATTAGCGAGGATCGAAAAACTACGTGTAACAGCCATCACGCCAAATGCAACGTAAACAGTCAAAACAAACGGAGATGGCGTAAGCCGATTTCGTGCATTAGTATTAAAAGATTTCCATCCTGCAAACCATCGTGATTTCGTTGATTATGTCGCATATTTTTTTCGTTCGTATTTTACTGACTGTGTCAGTTATAAAACTTCTCTGGTGGGGAGACGACTGAAAGCTCGAAGAATGCAAAGAATTGCATGCGAGACATGTGTGTAATCTAATATAGCGGCATGAATAAAATGCGAAACTTTCGAGTTGCAGTTGAAAAGTGTAAAGTGGGATGTAAAGATTGTGATATTAAGATTAAATCGTGTAGCGTGAATTATTAATTCAATGACATCATTTATTGATCGTTCAATGCCTAGGAGATGCCTGTTCAATGACCAATCAAAGTCATATTTCGTTTTGGTGCCATACATATTGACAACGCGATTAATAAAGTTGTTAATCGTCATTGTATTTTATTTATCGCTGAAACCTCTGTCCTTGATAAAGCATGAATGGGGGGGGGNGGGGAGACCAATCGAATGAATCGAGTCGACCGAGAGTACGATTGACGTTTCAGTTTCATTACAATACAACGAGAAATTACAATTTATTTCGATTTTACAAATATATTAACACTTTTCTTTTTTATAATTTAAGATTTCGCACTTTTAATTTCTGCTTTCTTCGCTTTTTTCGCAACGTATTAATATTTTTTTAATGTTGACGTGGCGATTTTAACAATCTTTAAATTAGAATTCAACAAATCAAATTTTTATCTTGTACATCTGTTCCGATTGCGCAATGCGATCTCGGTTCGCTGATAAATACTATTTCTTGTTCGCGCGGCGATTTCGCCTTAATGGCCTTAACGACCATCGTAACGAGTATCAGCTTTTGTCTCAAGTCTCGTTTTCAAACACGTTCGCGTTTTCGTACGCGCGAGCTACATTTTTTTTGTGTTCGGCAAGATAACGAGATTTAAAAACGCGCAATTGGATAGAATTTTATATTTACTAAATAAGTTTTTTTTTAAGAAAAAATAGTTTCAGACTTACCGATACTGATGCGCAACAGCAGAGTTGAAACTGCATTAATCTGTAACATATAATAAATATAAACAAATTAAAACAATGTGCCCAAAGCAATCAACAGTATTGTTCGTTTTGTCCACACTCTTGCATATCTACACAACTATATGCATAAGGTAATGGACCAATCAATTTCCTCTTTCACCAATCTCGGTTAAGGCTAAAGGCTGGTTTATGCAGGCAATAACCGTAAGAAATTGATCAATCATAATCGAGAATTCTTCTGTAAATCGATTATGATTGGCCAATTTCTTACGGTTATTGCCTACATAAACCAGTCTTTACACTGTGATCTGAGAGAGAGCGTCCTAAGAGGAATCTTTATCCTTCTTTAAGCTGACTGC
>QKQZ01052737.1:0-36696 GCA_003595255.1 Solenopsis fugax
ATATACAATACTATCTTATGTGCGTAATGATAAATGACACAATGCTGTTAATTCAATGAATATTTTTCAATAGACTTAATTCAGTAAACCCATTTCACTCTTATTACGCAAATTCTTCGGAAAATGCGGACGTATCATAAAATTCTATTCTCTCGCATATGCACGTTTATATCCCACCCGACATGTGACGTTTTTATATATGGCACAGATTTTTGCGTTACGCTTTTCATTCAAGTTTGGGGTAAGAGGGGAGGAGGGGAGGGAATGTCGTCGAAAAGTACACGTCAGTACTCGGGGACGACAGTTATCTGACGGTATTGTGGAGAAAAAGCGTCGCGATTTACAAATGAAAAGCGAGGCTCTTAACGAACGGGCGCGGTTCAGTATTCAGGACGATAAGTGTTAAAATGGGTGACGCGCGGGAGACATTGTTGGGAAGGGTCGCGGGAATAAAAAAAAAAAAAAAGATAAGTTCTCGTTTCCCGCGTATTCACAGGATATCCTGAGTGCGAAACAGATGCTTCCGCGAATGAGACGTCCGCGCGAATCGTCATATCCGTGAAAAGGTTGAAGAGCCAGGCGCGTGGGATCGCGCGATAGCCTGGTGGAAAATGGTTATGCCGTTTGCGTCGAGTCAGCGTCATAAATTTTACGAACATCCAATCTGCTTTTCTTGAGTGCTCGCGCGCTTTGCCGGGCCCCGTAATGCATCGCTTGATGGCTTAAAAGCGCGTAAACGGATTGGTCCACGCGTTAACGAAGTGTTAACGATAAATGATGGTGCCACGGGTTGTGAATGTCTTTTTGGTCGGTACATAGATTTTGCTGTTCTCTCTCTTTCGTTCATGTTACAGCGACGCGACGCTGGAACTGTACATATTTCGTATTTATTCATATGACGGTACTAAGCTCGCGGATTACAATCGGGTTAGTTTTTGCAGATTATGTTGGACGAATACGTAACTCGCACATCGGCGCGCTATATTCTCGTGTATTTATCTCTGTAAAAGCGTATCTGGGTTTCTAGAATCGAACATAAATCAGGGATGAATAGTGAGGTCAATATGATATCGAAATAGCATGTTTAATAAATTAAGCAAAGAACGTTTCGTTAGATTACGTGAATAATTTAGGAGAATGATTTACGAATGGGATTGTCAAAGTAATTTTACATTAGTGGATATTATGATGTAATATGTTGTATCAAAATACGTCTAGAATATCGGATGTATAAATAATTATTTTGACGTGGTACTTCTCGTCTTACGAGGTAATCTTCGATCGATGTTGTAAATGGAATAGCTGAGAGAGTTAGGGATTACACGTGTCAAATATCGGCATCAATTTAGCAGGAGGTGCCTGGGGAGTGCCAATTATGCATATCGAATACATATATGGAATACATAATCGATTTCGATATGTCGTAGCGCCAGCAAAATATGGGGTAAATGATTGAGAATGCGTGTCAATTGCAATGACGAGAATTCCAACGTGCGAGAGCAAATAAATGGTAGCGAGGATTTATAATGATTAAAGTGGATTGCGCAAACTGACCTTCGTAATTGGAAGAATGAAACTGATCAGCGATCGTTGAATATATATACATGCGCGAAATCGAATTATTGCATTAATTAAAAAGACCAGTAGCAGTAATTAACGACAATTGGTGTTCCTTCTCATCACGTTTTATCACTTGCTTGGTATTAAAATTTTTAAATTGGTATTGAATAAAAAGTTCAAATATATTTATATTTAAATTAAATATCTCAAAGACTGCTACATATTAAATGCTAAAGAGCATTTCTTTATGTATTTTAATATGTAGCAAAATTCTCTCGTTCTGCGGTACATTCAACGCAATTTCGCAGCACTTCTATTATCTGTTTATTTTTAACTTACAAGCTTGTATATTACGATGTTGATTTAACAAAGTTGCACAGGTAAATAGATAAACTGGAGAGAAAAATAAGGTAACAGTTTTTATGATGCTTTCATGCTACACCGACAGCGGAAGTAGTAAAGCTTGGCTTTAGTCAGACATGCAAGTGCAAACCGCAGGAGTAACTGCGACTTCTTCTTACGCTTCGTTGTGCATGGAAAGGAGCCGATTGCGTTAGTATTACGAGATTTGCTTTCTTTCCATTACAAAATAATAAAAAAATATCTGTTTATTTTTACATGTAAATGAGGGAATAAGCAAATTCTTATCTCTCAATCAATGATAAATAAAACACATAACAATATCAATAAGAAATATAATATATCGTTTATGAATCGACAACTTTTTAAGAATTTATTGATTATCGCGTCTCTATCGAACTTTTCATATCTTTACAATGTTTTCATAGAACTTCGTATATGTTCTGCAAACTATGGACTTCTTATTCGCTTTTTTTATATTCCTCTCTCTTCGTAAAAAGTTGAGATATATCTAGAGAAGAGTGTGAATTACTCGAAGAATGAAGAGGTACTGTCCGACAATATATTGTTATAGCTCTACTTATACATATAACTTTCGAAGAAACCTGATCCGCGCCATGGAAGCACTAACTGAACTGGCGTAATGATATTTTACTGAGGATCAGCTTCAGATAGAAAACGGATCGCAAGATTAGCACCCTATAAACACCTGCGAGGAATAAAATCAACGTCTTATTTTATTATCCTAGCACACGGGTACGAATTGTATCCCCGGATAACCAGCTCCTATCAGGAACCGTCTCCGTCGTGTATCCGGTGGCTGTTGTTTCAGCAATTTCGTGGCTATATAACCGCACAGTTACGATCGGAAAGGGATATACACACGGAGCGAAGAGATTGACGCGCCGGCTATGATAACGAGTAAAGTCCGAGGGTGGCGAGAGTTCCTGCAATGTCGTAAGGACATAAAAGATATAAAAGAATGAATTCGGCAGTTTGCGCGGGTGCGAAACTTTAAGCGATGCGCCGTAAAGAAAGTAAAACTTCGTCCGCTCTTTCTCCATATCCTTCTTATAGTATTGCCAATGCACGATGACTCGCAGAACTCCATAATATATCTTTATGCGACATAAGTCGTAAAAAATGAGAGAATATTCAACGTGTGTTTATGATGGAATACTTAATGACAGAAAATCGCATAACTAAATTCAGGTTCAGATGTAACATGTGTGACGTGTAGCAGCAGATATCTCTTTTTAAACTCTCTCTAGTTCCTTGTGAATTACATATCTTCGTACTGCATGATATTTTTATGCGCAAGCAAACCGTATAACTTACGATACATCACAATTCAGTGAGATTACCAGAATATATATCTAAGGCTGTCGTATCGTTGGCGTGTAAAATTTACGTCGTGGCGGACATCTTTCATCCTGGCAGGAAAATAGAAACTCAAAGGAAGAGGAGGAACACACAGCGATTCGATCGGACTTTCCCAAAGGTGTCGTATTCGGGGGAAGTTCCGCCGATAAATAATGGGACCGTTCTCCACGCTCGTGTTCACGCATTGTCGTATGTGTTCGCGCAAGTAACTTCAGCTATTTGAACAGAGACAGACGTCAGCGGAATGAATCGTGAGCTGACACCACCGCCATAACGTGTTACGGAACATCAAGTTTAAGATAAACACGCGTAATTCTCTAGTCGGTACCTCTGTAAATCTCAATTTCCTTTATATTTTATTTGAGGCAACGGCATTTAATTTATATTTACATCATTGCAATAAAAATAAAATACAGATAGATATATTTAGAATATATATACATTATATATATGTTAGTATAATGGTATATTTTCAACTTCCGATTCCGACAGGAAATGGACTATCCAGACCAGATGTCGAATTTTTTTAAATGTAACATGTACTTTTAATTACAGATTCGGATCATATGCAAAAAGTAATTTGTTTAACACAATTAAAGTCCGATGACTATCATAGCAGCATATCTTAGTGCTCAAATTATATTTATGTGATTTTATATATAATACATCTGATTTTTTTAACTACACGCCGTTATTTTTCTGTCTTGAAAACTCAGCTCTTAAATTGAATCAGAAGAGTATAATAAATATTAAATTAATAATTAATTTAGTAATACTGATGCTCACAATTATGTATAAGATCCTCCTCTCCTCAAAAACAAACTATAAATAATTTTTGCAACAAATTATTCAAACTCTTTGCAACGAATATAAGTAAGTCGTGCAGCGAGAAACTGTTGTGAACTTCGTTAAAAGATGTTTTATTGACCTTGACTTTGATTCCATTAGCGTCAATTGATTTGGTTCACATTTTGGAGTTTAAATCCTTTGATTCCTTGATATCTATTGGAGAAAGCAAAGTTTGGAAAACTATTTTGAAAAAATCTTGCAGACGAATGGACGGGCAAACGGACCAACATTGTAAAATTATAAAGTTGTTTGATACTCTGCATCACTTAACAATGGAACGATAATCAACAAAGAGAGGAAATATGTAGAATGCTGCCATTTTATCACATCGGAAAAATAACGTATGATATTCAATATACAATATCCGATCTGGCAATAATTACCACACGAACATATTACATACACGTTGTTGCTATTGTTACATAGTCGCGCATTACGTAATTAATTTATATTGTGAAATTTATGAAAATATACGTGTTGTATGATAATTACGTTTATGTGCTGCGTAAATTTGTAGGAATGAAGAAATTAATTACGAAACGCATTTGTTTACATTAAGCCATAGCGCATTTTCTATGAAGTCAGTCAATTAGCGCAGCAAATTAATTATGCAAATTGTTGCTTTTCTTTATGTTTACCATTCGTCCGTGGTATTTGTTTATACATATTGACAAATAGAACATTCATCAGATCTCTCCTACGAAATATTTATTACGAATATGTTCTTGCATGTGTACCATTTGCGGTATCATTTGTATCATTTGTGTTGCGCGACGGTAAAAACATGTAGAATTGATTAAAAATAATGATATTTCAGCATTTTATTTAGAAATAAGTATGCAAACATAACAGAAGCCTCTAAATCTTATTCAGAATACACTGCTTGAAAATACGATTTAAATTTATGTAAACTATATTGCATCGTATATCGCAGTACGATGCAGCGACCATGGCATTATTCCCATTTCCAAATAAACGCAATTTCAAATAGATTTGCTCTTTCGCGCGTGTTTGAGCGTATGCGCGCGTAGTAATTGCATTTTGAGCGGCGAGCGTAATTGTTTTCTAGCTAAGTTACGGGCGACACATAACGTTCGGTCACTTCCAGATTAGAACTTTGCAATTTATCTATTTGTTATTTGTAATTGCACAAATTGTATTACTATTGGAAAAAAATAAACAATATACATTCCAAAGAGAAATTTCCCAACAAAAGAAATAAATTCTCATTTGATTTTCGAAAATTGAGAACAGAATTACACGTAATCTCATTAACTTCATCGAAACGATTAATGCCAAAATTACGCAGCCATATAATAATAAGCCTGTTTAGTGTATCTTATTAATCAAACATTAATGCCAGCTCACACAAGTATTATTTCCGCTTTTGCCTTGATGGAAAGGCGAAGTTATAATTGAAAATGAATATTACATTGATTATCGTTTGTGTCCTGTAATTTGTCGCGATAATGTTACTCCCCGTTTCTTCATTCTCTCATTTGGACTTCTCGTCGAGGATTCAAAAGGAGAGCTTGTGATAGAAGAACTCCGCGTTTTTCCCCCTCATTCGCCACGTTTCTTTCCATCGCGACTTCCGTTTTACCGTCGCGGTAACCGTAAAGAAGGAAGAACCAAGGACATAAATAAGCCTGGCAGAAATTAATGCATACGAAAGTTTTTTTTTCCAACCGGAAACGAGGTTGTCGACCATGTTAAAACTTTCGTAGAGGTTCGCTCGAAAAAGTTCGCAAGTGAAAGGATGATGAGCGGTGAGCACGCGTCCCCTGCGAGCCGCGTACGCGATTGCGCTCGGAACGAGACGGTTTTCCCGCTCGTTCCATTCGCCATTTCCAGCTCGGTGATTACCAAACTTTGCGACCAATGATTTCTTGAATCAATTTTGATTTTTAATTTTTGCGCAAATACTGTCGATAGTTCTGCAATATTCAAAAGCGTTCTCCTTTCATCATTGCAACTGTATTTCCTCTTTTTAATCACTTTTTAAAGAACTTTTTTTAAACAATTAGATAAAGAATTAATGAATCAAAACTATTCTATAATAATCTAATAATCAAGTTAGAACAGAGAGATAAAAAATAAATATTAAATTAATTCTTTTAATATTTAATTTTAATTAAATTTTAATTATCTATGATAATTACGTAATAAAAGTTAATTTTGTTAAAGCTTTTTAATTGCTGTAAGTAACAAAAGCATTTTGTTGTAGGAACAAAATATAAATAATAAAAAATTTGTTTCTACTAATCAAAACTTTTGCTTGGTACATTTTAACTATATTATTTTGTTGTTATAATAATATTTTAATTTAGAAACAAAACATTTTTTTGTAATATACATTCTTGTATACGAAATTTATAAAGACTAAATAATAGTATTAAATCTATACCTGTTGATTTGATGAGACTCGACGTGCGCAGCTTTCTCTAAACGTGAATTTTGAATGACTTGTCTGTCTTTGACTGTCCGTCGACACAATTATATATGATTTCAATTATAAAAGCGAATGTCAACTTGATTAATGTGACACTTGCGAAGCGACATTTCACGCGATAACTAAATGCTTGAAATCACGTTTCAATTCCAATGGTGGTTTCATATTAAACAATGCATCCTGTAAATCTACACAGAATTTTTGAGATATTGATAAAGCTTGGAATGCAATTTGTCAAATTCAATAATTTTTGTCAGGAAAAGCCGAAGAAATTCTTCTTTTATCGGCACGATATTTTTAACGTTTTATATCGCGGTGACAGAAGAAAAGCTCGTAAAACCTGGAAAACCTCAAGAATGTTCTTTGAACTCTCTGTTAGGTACGCCGTCTAACATCCGATCGTGAAAATTTAACATGGTGACGACAAGCTCATGTTTTTTGTCTCTTAATGCTCGTGAGTACCATGTCAGTTCACTTTATACTTTTTTATCTTCCATCAACATGAAGGTAATAAAAAACCGACAATGAAAACACAGATATGAAAATGAAAATTCACAGTGAAAATTTTATGCGCCCAAATAACGTTCTCTTTTGACACAATGATATTATATATCATTCATACAGTACAATTACATATGTATAGGCATATATAATGGTATTTATAATTCCCTGTGCTCTCCACTCTGGTCGGCAGCATTTAGTATTCCATCCGTATAAAGCAAATTAGTTTTACGATAACTGGATTGCTGACATCTGTCATTGAATGTACTGATTTTTCGATGAAAATGACAAAAAACTACGCGCCTCGCAGTTTCACGAGATGGTTTGTATGCATATATTCATTTGTAACAATCTGTCGGTGTATCGTATTAATAATCAATAACGCATAGCACACGATTTATCATTATAGACCGCGGGATATAAATAATGTACATTGTATGAATAGGAAATTAATGTGACTTACATCAGATTGCATCAGGAGCATGATTAATAGTTGCAACACATTTAATCAATAGAGGCGCAAATAAACGTGGTCCCTGAGAGAGAGAGAGAAAGCATGATATTCATTTAAAAATGTACTTAATTTTTATTTATCTATTATTCTATTATTCTATTAGTTTCTATTATTTTAAAACTAATCGTGAGAATATACTTACAATACTTTAAAATTTTTATACTTGCTTGTAAAAGAATAAGAAGTAAAAGCAAAATGGATATTTAATGGTCGTTATTACTATGAAAAATTTTATACTTTAATTAAAATTCTATGTGATATAAGTAACAGCGAATAATTCAATAATTATATAATGATATGTTATTTATATATTTTAATAATAATAATATAAATTTCTTAAATTATTAATTGTCATGATCTAGAACTTGTATTCTATTAAGTAAGATCTTATTTTACTTAAAGATTACCATTATCGTACCTAACGCGGAATCTTGAAGTGCAAAATTGTTCACGATGATAATGGCCATGCATATTAAAATGTAGAGAGAACGAAGAAGAAATCGTTAGTCGGGCACGAAAGAGCCAATGGAAAAAGGAAGTTAGGAGGTTTTAGTCCTCAACCTGATAAAGTACAGACAATCTTCCTGCTAAATTTAGTTTTAACTTTTCCGAGAACGCTTTTCTAAGACCACCGTTAATAGCGAAACAAATAGCGGAGTTACTAACGTAAATACTTATCTGTAGAAAATGGATTGCTATTGTGTGTTAATACACTAAAATTGCGTGTAACAGGATATTCCGTGTATACGCGGTATAATTTTTTCGCTTTATGAGGAAAATGTTCTCTATTGGATGCGATGAATACGAAATGCATACGAATAATCTCTTGCAAAACTATGCAAAACTTATCGCGAAAGTGGATTTATATCCGGATATCCTATTTGTGTATACACGGAAATTGGAAATAAAACACGTACTAGGCGGTGTAACGATTTTATATTCGAATGTACTAGCCGAAAGGTTGAGCAAGGTTTCAATTGCAAATAAACGAAATAGTGGCCAAATGAAATAGCTCGTAAAGTTGGAATTTTGTTATAAACTCTCCGCGTTTGGGATCGTCGTTTTTGATTTAAAAAAAACTTTTACGTTCGCAGCAGAAGTAAAATTATAACTCATTGATAATTCATCGAAATACAATTCATTTATTCACATTTTGTTGTTTACATAAATGAAATTAATTATGATTGATATTTGCCAAGAGTGCATATTTGTGGTACATTAATTTAATTATTCCTCGTGTTGTAATAATTTGCGTCTATTCATGTCTAATTAAACAAATATCATTATTCACAATTATATTTATTAATAAATTCTAATTTATTAATTTAACTCATCTCAACATCATTTTCAGTGACGATTTTATTACCTCAATGAATAAACAATGTCAAAGTACAAATTCGAGCTGATGGTTAAAATTAATAATTGATTCCAATTTTTAACTTGTCAAAAAATAAAATTACAGTTCCATATCATTTTGTACAAACGTCAATCATAAAGCGGGAATTCCAGGATATATGAGCGCATTATCTAGTTATATCGCATGAATGTCCGCAGACCGTATAATTTTCTGCTTTATACTAGTTCCTCCTTCGACGTATGTAACATCAAAATGCGCGATAGTCATGCACAATTTGACCTTTCTCGTACAACTCCCAAATTCAGATTACACCTTAAATAAATATGAAAATCCAATGTAACGTCCAAATATGGCAACTCAGTTATTAAATGTTCGCAGAGCAAAATTTCATCGCGATGTTTTTTCTTTCTAGTTCCATACTGCAAACTGGTCTAAAGTAAACTTAACAAGTTTTATTTCGTATAGGATTTCAAAATACAAAATTATCATGTTAACAACGCAAGTTCCATTTTGCATGAGAAAATGTAATTCCATTTAATAATTAATAAATGCAAAGCAATTGCTCAATATTGTAGAATTTAGATGAAATGGATCTAAATTGTCTAAATGTCGATATGTCGAATCACATAGTTACAGAACCACAAGATATTGCAAACTTTATCAAACCGAAGTTTAATTCCAATGTCAATCGTCTTGTCAGTGGCAGACTTACCGAGGAATACGTATAATCATCTGTAATATGTACTCGTGAAAGCATTCGGAGTTGTATTCTTGTAGAAAATTAAACTCGTGAAATTAATATTAATAAATGTTTCAATAAATAATCTGAACAAGAAATACATAATATTCTAATAAAAGAAGCATAAAAATGTCTTGATGTATGTGTGAATATTGACGCGACTAAAAATAATTCCTTTATGTAAACTAAATTTTTATTATATTTTTTAAAAAATATTCTGTGTCCGATACAGAAGAATTAAGTGCATTTTTATATCTAATAATTCTCACAGGATAAAAGAGGGAGATCCGGGAGCAAAAGTTTAATCGTAACAATATAGTGAATAATGTGATTTTGCGTAACAGTAACGTTAACTTAAATGTTTACACCAAGTGCTCACTGTTACGTGTCGCGATTAATAACCGTAGCCAATTTATATTATCTACCTATCGCTGGCCGCACACGCGGCGAATTCGTAAAAACCTCGCGATAATCCATTTAAGCGCAGTTCGCCGGTTCTAGCCGTAAAAATTATCCGTGAAATACCAGCTTGGAATACTTCACCAACATGCAATTATATATCTCCTGTAATTGTGCCTCTATGACACTATCGTTTTTAGTCTCAATACATAAATTCATAAATCAAAGATTTTTCAATATTTGAATTATATTAGAAAGTTCGATGAGGGATTGTATAAAAGTCAATTTTTTTTCATTAATTTGTTCTACTATTTTATGTGCAAAATAATTTTGTACTTACCGTTTCTTAAAACTATTGATTAGAATATATTTCCCATAATTTTTTATTACTTACATAAATATTATAATTTTTTGTACTATAAGTGGATTAATATCCAAAGAATAAAAATTAAGTAAATTTTTGGAGTTATCTGATCTATGTCATATCTTACGGATTCTCTCCATACAATCTATGTAATTTTATCAGATATGTGTCGTAAAAGCAGCTCTATCGAATCCCGATAAGACACATTCTTGGCAGTCTGTTTCCTAGGAAGTAGATACGAAGTGGTAGCGTTTCACTCAAACACGTTTCGCGCCTCGTAAAACTGGCGGCTCGCTCTAAGTTTCGCCGAGAAACGGGTGAGATGACGCGAGCGTTTTACGGTAAAATCATTAATTAAAACGCTCGGAGCGAATGACTGTATCATATAACGGGCTTATGCCACGATATACTTTTTGTGATGCAATAATGGAGGTGTGCGAATGACCGCCATATACGCACAGACGACGGTACTTTTATAAGAGAGAGAGAGTAAAAAAAAAGGCTGATAGTATATATGGTGAGGAAGAATAATAAAAGTGACGATATTTTTACACCACTCTTCAATATCGCGCTCGAATTATATTTAATATTGTCGACAAGCCACTTTCGTCGAGGATAGTGGAAAAGTGTAATAAATTCCATCACGGCTCGCTGAAACGGATATCACGCGCGGGGCTTGCACGATCAATTTAAAACGACCAGCTATCAGCGGCGACGCCACTGGAAAACTATTAAGGTGAAGCGTTTACAGGTACAAATTGAAGCGCAGCTTTCCGATGAATGCAGCCATTTGCATATATTGAATTTGTCACGAAGCAAGAAAGGAATCCTTTACCGTTGTAATTGGCGAAATCATCGAGCAAATTCATCGATTTCTTTAAAAAAAAAAAAACAAATCACTTCTGATTTGCGTTGATGATTCACGCCATAAATGATCAATCGCTTTCAGAGAAAAATTTCCTTATTTATATTTCATAAAGAAAGACTTATTAGAAATTACATTTACGTCGTTTATAAATTCATACTGCGCTTTCATTCAATTTACGCCGAGATGAATGCAAAATTCTTCTTCAGATCACAGAGAATCTACCAACGCAATAACTTTGCATTAAAATAGAGACTTGTTTCAGTCGAGATTACTTAAAAAGATTCACGGAATTAAAAAATTGAATTAAAAGTTACAATCAGAAAATATTTCAATAGAATTTTATATACAATCTGTGTTTAACGATTGTATATAAAAACAATCTACGTTTAATAAATTTCTTGTCATGAAGCAGGATAAAACAGAAAATGTGCTTTATTTTATTCACATTGACAAACAACTGTTTTATTGTTAAAAGTAAAAAAAGATTAAACAATTGTTAAAAAACAAAATTGGAAAATCATTAAAGGTAACAAGCAAAAAACTTTTGCGATTTGATTTTTCATGAAATTTACGCATCCCAGGAATCGTTTAATATTAAAGATGCTTGCCCCAAGAAAGTTTTGAAAACTTGGTCAAAGAACTGTGACTAACAACACGATCAAACTACTTCCTAACCACGGATCTGCCGCAAGCGTATCGCACAATATCCGTCAAGCTGGTGTCTTGTTTTGTGTTGCTTGTATCAATCTCCAAACTACATATCCTTTAGATGGAATAATACGAGCAGTAGTATGGAAGTAGAACTTTCTCGCTGTGTAAGATCAATGTTTGTCTGATGCAACTTGTTATTTTAAATATTGATAGAACGATATGAATATGATTTATGTAAGCATATATTCTGAGAGAAGAGTTATCTGGGAATTATGTAATATTATATGTATAATATTAATATCATATTAAAACCTTGAATTATAATATTAATATTATATCATATCATAAATTCTTTTGCTTTTATAAGGTGTATATTTCAGTTTTACATTCCATTAATCGTAAAAAGATATGGACAGGAGCCTCTGGCTTTCGTAGTTCTTTGTAGCTTAACACGAACGCAATGTTTGTAATGTAATATCTTAAGTGCAGCTGCAGACGCCAATAGCAGATATAATCAAATAAGAAGACTGTACATATGTCGATACTTTGGACGATGGTAATCAGATATATGTGGTATAAATTCTAGAAATCAAATTTTTATGAAAAATGACCAAGATTTTGATTTAATACGCTAAATCTATATTTTATTGTAATTTGATCGTAATATTAATTTAATATTAAATAAATTTCAAGGAATAATATATGGATTCACACGCGAAGACCTTGTGTTTGGCTCTTAATTGGCATTGAACATTATATTCTTAATTAATATTAAATGCTTCATATTTCTTGAAGCATTTAAATATAATTAACGTAGTTAAGTTTACAATAAATATTTTTACGCACAATAACGATTACATATTGCAAATTATACGCTTTGTAAAGCTATCTTACAAACAAGCTATGCGAGCTTATTTCTTCTTAAAATTTGTGATAGAAAATGCATCTCTTAATTGTGGAATAAAAATGTTGTTTCCCTGAAACTAACGCAATCGTATTGCTCTGTTCTGTACTACGCTCTATTTCAAATGGCATGCGAAATAAGAGATGTGCAATTTCTGCAATTAAATACGTACTCGGCAGTAGTAAATCCACGAATGTCGATAAGGCTTGAGTAAGTATGAAACGCTCCAGAAGGTAGAGGAGAAAAACGCTTGTGCGTGACTTTCGAAGGTGAGAAATCTTGAGTGGTTGGTATGTTCCTCGGTGAGATCCGATAGATCACTTGATCGAGACACCAAGATGGATCACGTCTGGCAAAAACTTCACGATTTGGCTCCCCTTTTCACTCGTTTACATAAGAAGGCGCCTTTGCCATTCCTTTTAATAACTTTTCTGTAGAAAATGCATGTACTACCGTCACTCAATTTCATTCTCTTCCTTCTCTTTTTATTCGAGATCTAGAGTTTTTCATGCGGGAGTAATAAATTGCGAACTGTACTCTCTTCGATATAAAATATGCAATGAAAAGTACTGAAGAAACAAACTTGCGATTGCACACAATTTCTTCGATTTTTCGCGAATATTACACTTTAATGAGTGTTTTATTAAAGAAAGTTATAAATTTTTTTCCGAAACTTATATAGAACTTTCTTTATGCGCGTAAAATATTAATGAATTTATTTTAATTATAATATAATTTAATTATAATATATTTTAATTTAAAAAATATCTAAAACATAATCCACCTAAAGAGAATTCTTGCAGTAGAAAAAAATTAGTCAAGAGTTTAGATTTTTCTACTGTTTTACAATTAACGTAACTATCGGCACCTTTTCTTCTTTTGTGCAGATCGAACGGAAACACTTTCGAAGTGACGATGTATGAAAAAAAAGATACTTGTTTTCTTGTATCGCTTATTGCGATCGATGTTATCGAATGGCCAAGTCCGTGTCGCTGGTATATATCGTAGGAAAATTAACGACGGCGTCTCTCCCGAGGATGAGATAGTCGACGGAGCGCGTCGTAGCGTCGCGATGCTGCGGACGCCACCGAGAGAGCCGAGGGAAACGAGAGAGAAAGAGAGGAGCGTCGCGACGACGCGGAGGCTGACGACGCACTGACTGCCCGCCTGGGTGCTCCCGACAGTAGTCGCGCTGAGCGAGAGGGAAAGAGAGTACGAGGCAGGAAAGGGTGGGCAGAGGAGGGAGAGAACGAGAGAAATAGAGACGGAGAGAGAGAGTAAATGTGGATGCAACCCTGGTCTCCCGATCTCCTAACTGCACCGACACCCTCTCGCCAAAATCTATCCACCCACGCGTTCGTTCGAGAACACCACCCGATGTATCCCCGTTCTTGATTGATCGAGAATCCTACGCGTCGAAGATCGCGATATCCTTTCGACGACGGCGACAATGACGACGACGAGAATAGGCAAAACTCGGCTAATTGTAAGAATCGTGAACACTGTTGCCAGAAAATGGTCTCGTTGAAAATTTCATTGACTAAGGATGAAAGCCGTGGATGAAAGAGGACAGTTGTTGTAAAGAAAAAGTATGTACTCAAATGGCACACTTTATCCAAAGGATGTCCCAGGGAAGGGACGTGCCTAGGATGTACGGACGTACGTCCCTTTGAATGTCCCATGGATGTCCTTGGGACGTTTCTAGGATCTGTGCTATATGGGTAATATGTTTTCGGTGTATTTCTTATGACGACCTGTACAGAATAGTTGTTAATGAGCTTCTCTAATGAGGTAGCACTTTACGTATCTTGATGAACTACGTAAATTATAAAAATATGCATACACACATCTCTGACTGAAGTAATATAATTTCCCATAGTGTGTGCTTTTTCCCCAACGAGTATGTATTTTAAAAGTGCGGTATTTTTCAAATTCGAGTGCATATTTTAGTACGCGTTTCGCGCAGTTGCGGAATTCTACGCCGAGTGATTTAACGCCAGCACGAATGAAACTTGAATGTTTAATTAGGTAATATAAAATAATGGAACGCATACACAAGAATGTTAAATAAGAACGTAGTAAACAGCCTGTTTTCGGAGAGGATTTTTTCGTTACGCTTCGCGCGGACAATAAATAGCTCATTATTTCGAATAAGTGTAAGAAAGATGGATTAAATAAACAAATGCTAAAGGTAAATTAAGCGTCGTTTTCATCTGTTTCCCCAGAAAAGTAATGAGGTTACAGATTTTATGCACACTCGACATTATTCAGAAGTATGTTCGAAATTGCAATTATACTTTTAATTACAATAATAATTTAGATGGGATCTTCCTTCAAACCGAGCAGCTTCCTTCGTGCTTCCGACGCAATCAATTAATTAACTTGTATCGTTATTTTCCTTTGATGTTCGTAAATTCGCGTTTCCTTGAGCATCTCGGAAAGTTGCCAGCATTTCTCATCGCACTTTGGCTAAAGATTACATGATTATAGGCAACGGCTTATGAAAGTATCGTAAATCATGTAACAGCTGATACTTGATACCAATTCTACGTAGCTACAAATCGCTTACGTATCACAATAACGTACAGAAACACTCATTAATAAATTGCCCCGGTTATCTACTTCTCTTACCAGAAACTGATATATTTCTCACCATTTTGCATGCAATAACACGAGCCATTTTAAATTTCTCTTAATATATTGCACTTGGCGTGCGGTGTTTCACGCGAAAGTTAGTGTTATCCTAAAAAAAAAAAAGATAAAATTTAACTGTTATCACAATAAAGCAACGTCGTTTACGGTGAGATTTGTACGAGCATGAAACGGGAACGTACTTATGCCGGCAAGTATTTAAAATTTTAAAACGTTACACTCACATTACACATTATAATAATATTTTTACAGAGATATTTTACATGCAGTAAATTATAGAGGTCAAAATCATTAGAGATTCTAGATCTCTTCGTAGGCGAAATCACTTGAGATCCTGGAGAATCATTTCATAGACAAAGGTTATACGCACAAAAGATCTTGTTATCTTTATTAACTTAGTAGATTTACAAAGTATCCTCCGGTTATATTGAATTCAACCGCGATATAGTACACCACAGACGTGTAAGTATTTACTCACAGCCGTATCATGCAATTAGCCGTGTTTTGAGGGAGAATTGCATTGAGAAGTGGGACGGGAATTACGGCACAGGCAATTAAGGGACCGAGTATACACCTTCGCGTAAGAGTGAAAGAGCCCATTCACTGATAGAAGAGGTCTAGCGCCAAGTACCCAGTCATTCACCATCGGCGAAAGTAATCTCGCACTTTATCTGCGCGAAGATTTAACCGCGGTTGGGCACCGCTGTTACCGAAAAAACCAACCCAATTCTGGTTTCACGTAGTTACGTGAAACTGGCAGTAACTGTAGGTAGGTTCGAATCTTTGGTTCGCCGTTCGTACATACACGACTAACCGCGCACAAACGGGATCGAGTTATCAGCAGCGAAGAAAAGGGATCAAATTGCGCGGTGATTTAGATGTCGCGAAAGAGAAATTCTAAATAGAAGTACGTGACGCATACATAATAACGTGATGCATCCAAGCGCCTAACGTCGCATTAAGCACACTGAAAAAAGAGTTTGGTAGTAATAACTATCAAAAATACCAATTAAATATTTGATCAATATAATCAAAAATATTTTTACTTTTTTAAATATTTAGTAAACTTATACCAGATTTGGTAATTTTTACTAAATATTTAAAAAAATAAAATTATTTTTGTATATTGACAAAATATTTAATTGATAGTATTTTATTAAACATTTGATAATTATTTTATCAATCTCTTTTTTCAGTGCATGCTATTTTGATCGTAAAATATCTGATTGAATATCGTGTATCGTGCACAATACATTCATTACAATTTCATCACGATATGTTATTTTTACGTTACAATTTGTAATCTGGTTGCGCACAACACTAGGCTGTTCAGAAAGAAGATTTGCAAATGCCTCGAAATTCATGAAGCTGAGGATTTCGCGAGTACGTAAAACTTTACACGTTATAATATCAGAATATTGTCTGTTGAATTAACGTTTTCTTACTTCATCTTATACGCATTCTGTATGCAAGTGTTCGTTCAAAGTTTGATAAACTTTTATAATAGGTGGGTAAATTGAAGTCAGAATATGTCTAAAGTTTTCAGACGGGATTTGCAGAATTAAGTTTAACGAAAGAAGAATTAATAAAATTCGTTTAACTTATTTTCGAATGACTCTCGTAATACTCTTCCGCTATACGTATATGTATGTATATTACGTACAATAAAGTCTCCTATGTGAATTTCACTGCGCTATTTAATAAGGCACAAAGTGGACAGACGTCGGTTAAAATTCCAGCCGTTAGTACATTCTTCGACATACCCTCGGAATACTTTTCAAGTTATTCCGCAAGAATATTCCACGAATATAATATCCGTCGTTAGTCAGTAGACAGATTCGATGAATTGCGATGAGTTGGTTGAAGAAATTTCAATTTAAGTTCTCGTTACCACCACTTACTGCCATTTAATTCAGAATTGCATTTTCACTTTAACTCAATTTTGTAACAAGAAACGTGCAATAAAACACATTATGTTCGCTCAATCCCCGTTCTTTAAAGGATTATCGACGACGTAGTCGGGCTTAAACTGTAAGCCGGTATTTGTCTCTTCTCCTTCACAAGTGTGTAGCGAGTGAGGACGTCGAGATCACGAGTTGCGGTAAAGCTTGCACAAAGAATTTATTTGATCGTTTAATTTGTATCTTTGTAATTAATATAAATATAAATAACAATAAACAAAATTAATTTAAAACCATTTGACAGACGTACGTATAAAAAAATATTTTGTACGTGACACTTTATTAATTTATATTTCTGAATGGAAATAACTTATTAATTTTCCCCCATTAGGTAACTTTCGTTACAAATTGCAGGAGTAAAAACTTTAGCGATATATTTCACTAACTTTTCGTTCGACAGAACTGCAATTTTCCGAGTCAGACTATTTTCGAGCAGGACTGTTTTTGATCGGAAATAAAATAAATCTGTGACCAACAGTGCATTAATATCCCCATAAACTACATACCGCATAATAATAAATCCATGACTAACACACCATTAACATCTCTATAAACTTTATATCATGAAATAAAATAACGCAGAATCGCATTAAACAAGTAAATAAAGGTCATATGGTGGACGTTATATATCAAAAACTAAGCGAAAAGTAATTTTCATTTGTTATGTAAAGTACTCAGAGTTTATTTATTAGGGCGACTATGTTGGTGCCTGAATCAGCGATTACGCGTCTAATTTAATGGAAACATAAATGCTGCAAACATTTTTCGATGCATAAATGCTACAACAATTTTTGCACAATATATTACAGACTACCGACAACTTAATCTGCTATTTATTAATTTATTTATTTTATAATTATTCCCGTTCTACAGTTATTCCCAGTTTATATTATTAATCAGATTATGTTAATTACGTTGTCACAATTAGCGTTTATATAATACTTTTAAGTCTATATTATTTATATTTTGCATAATTCAATTACGTTTTCTGTGCAACTTCTTAATTTTATAATGTAATATGTGACACCGTTTCTCTTGCTTGGTCAATCGAACTTATTGTCTCCATAAGGCTCGACAACATCATAAATACATTTGCGGGGTTTCGCGAAGAAGCCTCTACAAGTACTAGAAGTGACAGTCTACCTGCAGCTGCGCTTCAATAAAGACGTGATCGTTATCAGTGTCGATTATCGCATGGATGAGAACGTCGGAAAACGGTGATGCCCGAGCGGAAAATGATTGTAATCCAAGGCACGAGCATTTTACATCTTGCTTCCATGTCCGTGCAAAATACGGGTCTAATTTCCGTGAAGCTACTTTCGTGTCGCAACACTCTTTGCTAAAACGTTTCGAAATTATCATTCTCAGGAAGGTTTGACACGAAGGAGAGCAAATAGAAGAAGAGACATTCTATTTTGAGCCTTGTATCTACAGAAACTGTAATGTTTCATAGGGATTCAAAGCTCTCGCGCGTGTGCTGAGTAATCTTCATTTATAACGTTTGAATGTTCTCCATTTAATTTAGTACACCGCTTCCTAATGATGAATTTGGCAAATATTAGAATGTGATTGTCACATCAAGGAAATTTAATTTGTCGGGAATTAAAATGAGAAAATTTCTGTTGTGATAATTTACTAACCATACTAGGCAAGATACTTCGGACGTGGCTAATTTTAATATCGCGGTTAAGCTACGAAATATTAAAAGCAGCACGTTTCATGTTATTTTCTTTTTTAATACGCCGATTCATTTAAATACCATCGTAACGCTACTCTTATTTAAGATTCAAGCGGAACGGTAACCGGACAGCACATTAATTGGAATTTCAATTTTGCTGCCATTTAAACGCAACTTGAAACGTGCAATCCGACTTCAAGTATTGTGGAAAAATATTAATAAAGAAGAGCGCGCACAGCTGCTCAAGTTTGCGGAACCGCCTGGAGAGATAATAGCATAGATTCTTTTGTAAAGTTCTGATACTATATGTTGAAATAATTTCCACGGTTCATTAATTGTTAAAGCACAATAGATTTTTATTGTCCTTTCGATTCGCGGGCGAGCAGCAAGGCGACAACTTCGTGTAAGATCCGCTTCTCCAAAACTTCCAGTATTCCTTTTACTCCTCTCAACCTCGAGGGCGTACACGCTTCAAGAGTCGGTCTCAACTGATTCGACCCCGAGCAGTAACAATTGCTCCGGGTCCACCGACAGCTTCCTCATTCTTCGTTCTCCAAACGAGGCACGGGAGGACGAGATGGACACGATGGTGGCGGACGTGCTCGTGGACGATACGAAGAACAACTCGAACGTGTCTCATCCGAGGACGTTGACCTTACCCAAAGACTGGGACGAGAAACCGAGGCTAAAGTTCCCGAAATTCACCGCGGAGGAGCGTTATAAGATGACGAGTTTGCATCTCGATAAGGGATGGCTCCCCTTCGATTTCCTCAGAGGCTTCCTATCCTTCGTACAACCTTACGACATACCGACCGGTAAGGTTTAATGGCAGTCATAACGTTTCCATGAAATCTCTTTTTAGTAAGCTCATAAGTTTTCAAAATGCATACGTCTCGACAAATTCGTTTTGCGATCGAATGGTCAGCGTTTTACGAGGTGTCTAGCAGTATCAATAATTCATACGCAAGCTGTTTCAACTAGAAAAAAAAGGAGAGTAACATTTTGCACGTATAAAACATATGCTGCGAAGCACGAATTCATTTCATGCATTTGAAATATCTATTCGTTCAAATATCTCTTCGTTCAAGCGCCTGAACGTTATAACTTTCAATCCTATGTGATTAATTAAGTTTTTTAGATGACTGCGAACTACAATTAAGAGATACTTTTCATCTATATGGACATGCGTGACATTTATGTAAAAGGAGATCAATAACCATTGGCACATGTACGGTCGTGTAGAGCAGTGATATGCAACCTTTTTTAAAATGCAAAATCTTGCAGACTGCACAATGCCTTTTTTGATAGTGCATACATTTATGATACGCTACGTACGCATTTTGTGATATGTAATCCGCAGCCCACTGATATACAGAAGAGAAACAGAGTTTCTTTATTAATTTTTAAAATATTGCAACATATTAAGGGAGAGTCACTGCATACGTATCTGTCTTTTATATCATATTTCTTCTGCATTTTTACTTAATATAAGAATCATTTAGTGGCAAAAATTTGAAATAAATAGGAAATAAAAAATAAACAAAAATTTAACAGATTATAACTTGTTTTGTGCGTGCTAACAATACTTTAAAAAGAGTACAGCTCAAGTTAATTTTTGATCAATTTATATAGCTGATAATGTAATCATGCAATTTTTAATGAATTTTTATATTTTCATAAAAGCATTGTACAATATTTTATATTCATTATATACACATATTTGCAATTATTATACGGATTAAATGCATACTTTTATAAAACCTATCAAGCTTCCTAAATTAAACAACCAGAAATTTTATAATGATTTTATGAGGCTATTTGATATTGAGGACATTTGATAATAAAAATTTATATGAATAAAAATATGTGCACAATTAATTTTGCACAAATAAATTAGATCAGTTAGTTTTATTTCGATGTCTTTACTTTTTCATTATTAGTGAGTAATTATAATTATTAAATATTTGATCTTTTTCAGTAAATTATTAAGTAAATTATTACGTATTAGTTAATAATTTCTTATATTTTTAATTATTTTAATAAATTTGATACTTTCAAAGGCGATACGATTTAAAAGATCCACTATGATTCGATATGATTTAAGCGACTAATTATCTAAATCGTACCTTTTGCAGCATGTTGCAGAAAAGCTTATAATAAAATAAATTAAACTGTTATTGATGAAAAGTTAAACATTGTAGCCACTTAAAACATCAAGTTACAATTTTCAACATTTATTTGCATTTAATTCAATATCAAAAGATAAATGTAATAAAAAATAACTTAAATGGTGTGCATTTACCACTTTCCTCTACCAACATTTTAGCGAATTTATTCTCAACGTGTTTATTCGACCGTTAGTAGTTCTCTCGCAGGTCAGCAAGTAATTTAAGCTTAATAGATTTTTCGATACTATCGGGTTATTATTGCTTTCCTTCCAATTAGCGATGCATAGTGAAGATTATAATTTCCCTCCCTCGTTACAGATCTACTAACAGACGCCGTGGAAAATCGCATAAGCACCACTAAATTGATCTCAGAGGTAAGGTGAAATGCTGAGAAATCAGAAATATTTAACTACCGGCGAATGACGAAAGGGGATCATTAGAGAAAGCGTAAGCTTCATTAAAACCTCGCAGCAGAACCTTCGATATATTTCCGAGTACTTCGTTCTGAAAAGAGAATTACTTGCGACGTATAGGCGATAATTTTTCGCGATCTAACGTCGCGCAAATGGGACTGTTAAGTTTCTCAGAAGCATCTTTCTTACTTTTACAGTCTATGCACGTGGAAGCAGCTTTTCTGGGCTTAGTAGGCATGTGCTGCGTACTGGCCTGCATAATACCAGGCATAGAACTTTGGCTCGCCTGTCGCCCAATCAGAGAGGATTACAAACCTTCTCGGCATCCCGGTGTTCTCGCATTTCTCCTCACCGTTCTCGTCCTTATACTCGGGTAGGATCTATGACGATTCCCCATTCTTAGACGACGCTCCGGAAACTTATTACCTTCACTTCCAACCCTACTCGTGTTCCTTGATACTTCTGTCCTTCTTGATTACACTTCGTGAGTACGTAATCGTCGCGAGTTTAACGATGACGAAATTTCCATAATAAAAAAAAATTTTTTTTGACGTTAATACGAAAGATTTATTACTTGACTCTTGGTATATAAATCACAGTTACTTTGCCTTACTTTTAATTATTTTTAATAACAAAATAAAAATTTGTATTTACAAAATAGCTATTGAATATGTGCACAAATATATTAAAGTATTTCTTATTTTTTATATATATTTACATTTATATATCTATATAATATATTAGAATACTATTAAGAGTACGATAATATGGAGCGAAAATAAATGAATAAGTTTGATGGAAGAGAGAGAGAAAGAGGGGAGGTTTAAGTAGGCAGCTATTCGTCTTATACGACGTTGGGAAACCTTTTACCTAAAGCAAGCACTCACTACGTTATTCATAATCTTTGGTGCGTGGCTTTCAGGTCTTGCATGGTGACAATGATAATATGCAACGAGGCGATGGCGGTCGGGGTCGAGAAGCTCCCTGTGACAGTAGAGACGGCATTGCAGGATTTAAAGGACTACCACGCGGACACGACGTCACAGCTGCGAAAGTGCCTCGCGAGAAGTTTGGACGTGGCCAGCGAAGCGGTTCTCGCGGATCTGGACAGTGAGTGAAATTTTCTTTCTAGTGGTATTAAGACACTTGAACGCGAAAAGTTCTTCCGGGCAAAAAGAGCGCATCATCGTCCTCCATTTTATCACGTTCAATGAAGACAGCGTGCAAAAACCACTTTTAACCATAGATAGCGGTAACTATGGACACGATGCCTGAGGTGTTTACCGAATGCTCTTTCTTGTTGGCGTGTTACACGTACGTAACCCAGTTACTGTAATTGCATTCTGTCTTAAATGCGCCGGTTCTTTCAGACTTTCTACCTCCGCTCGTTACGACCGACGACGTGTGAGAAGTATAACCGACAAGCAAAAAGTAAGAAAGAATCGTAAAATTTATATGGAGACCGTATTACAAGATCTTTATAAAGCGCTGCAATATACGAGATGCTTAAAAGATGAGATAAAAGAAATACAATGTCTTCGTAAAATATTTACACAATTTAATGCAACATATTTTTCGCGCTAGTTTCGTTCTTTCGTCTCCTTTCATTCCATTCCAGAGTAAGAAAGGAATGTTTCGTTACACTGCTAATGGTAATAGAAAATACAACTCTCGGCCAATTAACTAATTTCCGGAATGAGTTGAGTGCGGAAAGTGGAGAACCGCTTGCGGTTCGATTGCTCGACTACTTTGATACAACGTAATGCTCGGTTGTATAAGCGACTCTGCGCTCTTGATTCTTGAACGAAGCCGCAAACTGGTTAATTCCGCCACTAAATCTGTAGGCCGTTTAACATTACAATCGTCTACACGATACCGAATTTAATCGATTCCATCGCATGCGTAAACTTGACCGCAAATGTGGTCGAAATCAAATTGTTTAACATAGTTTAACAATTTAATAGCAGTAATTACTTGAACTTGAGCAATTTGAGCCGCCAATATAAAAGCCGATACAAAATCTAATATTTAAACATTACGAATTTGATTAAAAATTTAATAAAAGATTTTTAAAATTGAATTTCTACGTCACTATTAAAATAAAAAGTCATTAAGTAAACTAATGTATTGAACGTGAAATAATCTGCAAATATTGAAACACGATTAATATGCATCAATACGAGAATATGTATGAATAATGAAGAACAATGTCAGACCGTCGGGTTTTCCATATTTGAAAAGCATTAGCCCCAACAAAGGAATCTAATATAAAATTATATTAATATTTCAAAGGCCTTTATTCAGTCTGATTATTTTTATTCGCTTTATGTGTGATATCAAAATACAGCTGACACAGGGTAATTTCTTGCCATATGCCGCAACTAGAAATATTTTTAGTTAAATGGTGTGTAACGCTTGTGAATTATATACACATTTGCATTTACGATATATCCATATATGTTTGACGCATTCTCTGGCAAGTTGGGATATTTTTAACCGTTCTCTCGCAGGATGTGCGGCTGCTCGCAATATTTTATGCTCTGTATTCATTTCGCTTGCGCGCATCATAAATTCATCTGCATGATAAATTCATCTGTTAATGGTATAACGATTTAGTTGATTTGGCTCGCGTCCATGGTGAGAAGTGCGCGAGAAAAATGTGCGTAAGAAAGCATTTAATTTAGATAATTAGAATAATTCTCTCTTAGAAAGAGGAGAAACCCCATGTTGCACGCGAACAGAGCGCCAAATCCGCCCTTTCATACCTTTAGGAGTGCGCCGTTTCCATTTTGCTCTATTTGAAAAACAAAGTGCTTTAATTTCCATTTCTGACAGGAAAGCTATAAATCTTTCACACATTTATTTTTGCAATGCATAAACACGGTGAACTGCCTTTTATTTCCAATGCGGTGAATCATATATCAAATAATATTTCGCTGTTGCCCGTGATGTGGAACGAAGTGTGAAGCACATTCCGACCATTAACTCATTATGCGCGCATTGTACTGAGCTTGTTTCCACTAAATTGGAAGCTATTTCAAATGTTTGTAAACTTTTTTCTCGCCGATATTCCGACGATATGCGCGCGGCCCGCCTCAGCAAATTCCGGCTGTATGGATCGAACGCATGAATTATCGGGAGCGAAGTGCCAACGTCGTAGTGTCGTCGTCTAATGACGTTTCTCACGAATAGTGAGACGCATAGGCGCCTAATGAAAGCTATTGACAGTCTATAATTGTCGGGTAATGGGTCCATCGCCACTGGTACGTTAACAACCTCCAGCAAATTGAGCTTGTTAGTGCAATGCGACCACATGTGCATTACGCATGTTGGCCGGCACATAGTTGCACACGTCGCCGACCCGTCTTGATTTCATATCACGTACCGTGCGCCAAGTGGAACGACAACGATACGGTTTATCGACAACGTGACTCGTTTCTTTTGGGATTCCACGTACTGAAAGAGAACGTACGTCATAAGACATCCCCCGCCGAATCACACATACCCTCGGGATCGATACTGCACAAATTAAACCCGAGACTCCAAAGTATTGGCCGGTTATAACCCACGGCGTGGAATACACGGAATATCGATTTTCTGCCATACGCCAGCAATCTCTGTACGGCTCTCTCGTATGTACAAGAAATGGAAATACATTTTTAATTGTTATCAGAAATTTTGCGTTACCGTCAAAAGGCTGCATTATCAAACTATACCTGCTCTGGTATCCAAAATTCCTATCAGATCGCGATAACCGACGCGCGGATACAGGGCGGATAAATTATTACTGCCACGCACCGACGTGACGGGATTTACAATGTCGCTCGAGTTTATATACTACATGGATATCGCGTGTTCGTTAGCCCGAGGCGATCACCATCCATTTTTAACGTTCATCCCATCACCGCTCTTTATGCTATCGTTCGATATTCTAATAATTTCACACTTTTACTGGGCCTTCAAAACTGTGATCAGCGGGGAACGTTTTGATAGAGCGGCAATATATTATCACAGAAATGTTATGCAGAGAATATTAAGCGATATGTGCCTGTGACATCGACTGTCCTTTGTATATGCATGCGCAATATTTGTATGTTAATGGAATAATCTGTTGACTAAAGGCAGGCGCACGCACTAACTATTTCGCTCGTGTTTTACAGACGTCGAGGAATTATTGGGCAAGCCTGTGCAGGCCGAACTCCTGGCCGAAACTGGACTTGACGTGGCACTGGATGTGCTCGTTGACCTGGGAAATGGTAAAAACTATTATGATTTTTTTTTTAAATAAAAAACTAAAATACACAGTTTGATATAATGTCAAAATCGTAACGTCAAGCGCAAACTGTCTCTGATCTCTCTCCAACTGTCTCTAATCTCTACGTACAATTTCTGTAATTAATTATAATGATTTGTGAAGGCTAGAAATGCATATTTTGAGGCACAATCTATTCTACGAAAATCTGAATACACAGCCGCGAGAAATTACGAGACTAGGATTTCGCACTTTGCGATTGCACGTATTCGTATTGATAATCTTCAGTAGGTAAACCTTCTCTTAACCTATCATCAGATATCCTATATAAGATCTTTAAGAGCAAGAAATTAGCGCCCTTTGTAATTGCGATCGCCGCATTCGGTATGAATATCCGCGAATATCCTGTACCAATATTTGTCGAGTGGTAAGGTGGCTGTTCGCCGAAATGTTTGAATATTCATAACCGCAATATCTACACAACGTACTCGCATTCTATATAATAATTTATACATGAAATAATACACGTACAGTGTGGAAAAGCGACCACGTCATTCACTCGTTGTCTCACAAACTGCGCGCACTCACAATAAATCTGACGACTTCTCTGTGGTTTCATCGGTTTCTGCAGTGGCATCACGCGATTATTCACTCGTCACTCAAGATTTCACGTTTCGATAGAATAAGAGCCGCACTGTCAAGCCACGTTCGTTAAAATTTCATTAATTCTAAGTGCATGCACTGAAAAAAAAGACTGATTATAACTACCAAATGTATAGTGAAATAGTATCAATGAAATATTTGGTCAATGTAACCAAAAATAATTTTACTTTTCTAAATATTTAGTAACTTATACCAAATTTGATAATACTTACTAAACATTTAGTAAAATAAAATTATTTTTTGTTATATTGACAAAATATTATTTGATACTATTTCACTATATGTTTGGTAGTTATAACCAGACTTTTTTTCAATGTGGTTTTTATAGAAATGGAAAAGACGCCAATTTTAATTATCTCTAAGACATAACACATTTCTTTACGCTAAGATCACTTATACTATGTTCGTATACGCAATATCAACGATATTGAATATCTGATACTGTTCGGTTAATCTAGCACGTGTAATTAAGACGTTTGTAATTAAGACGCCAGATACACGGATAACATGCCTCTTTTGGGACCGCCAATTTACCCGACGTCACGGCTGGTTTAGGTTGTTTCTGGTAACGTTATTCGCTCTTCAAATGAATTCACCACCGTTAAGTGACCTTCTCTCGACCTGGAGTGTCTCTTAGTCACGGTACTAAGTTACTAACAGTGTACTAACTAAATTAGCAGGTACTACCGCAACTACGAACCTCTCGCTCTTGCTCTTGCTCTCTCCTTTCGAGCAACTCCTCGTCTAATCACTACACGTGTATCATACTTACACGCTATACTTAGTACTCTGTACCGGGTGTTTTGAAATAAACTTATAATACGCCGTTTGCTTACAAGAACCCTTAATGAAAGCGAGAAATTATTTCTTGAAATAAATTAAACGTGTTTTTTTCTACGGAAAATTTGTTTTAATCAACAAATTTATAAAGGAAAAAGTTTTCTCTTAGAAATTATTCAGTAAACAAGAAGCATTAAAATAACATTTAGAAATATTGAATTCATGTATACTTTCAAACTTTTTATAATTAAATAATATTGTATAAATATTTTAAAAGATTATTTGATATATGATATTTTTCGAAACATTGTTTTAAAAACATTATCTCCATCATGATCAAAAGTTTATTCATATTGATGTATACAATATTAATGTATACGATATATTTGAAAACTTTACATGTTATTAAATATTGTTTTAACAATATAACAGCATTGATTTAATGTTTATTGGATACTCATTCAAAATCATGATAGTCGTAAAATAACATTGCCTTCGAAGAATTTTACTATAATTTTAGTAAAAATTTTTCAAAGTTCGTGTTGTCTCACGACTCTCTGATCGTGAAGTTAAATTCAAAGAGAAAATTCTCTCCGCGTATGTACAGCTTAAAAACGAGCTGTTAAAAAATGTTATAAAAGTTATGTAGCTCTAATGTAGCCGGATATCCGGAAAATATATATGAACCTTTGCGAAGTAAGTCGAAGTAAATAATAGGCTGCCGATATTGAGCCAACATAAATAAGAAAGGTAAAGTTACACACACCATCCGCGCTCAAAAGTTTTAATTAGACAAAATTCAACGGCGTGCGCGCGCAAGTGAAATTCTCAGGCACTTTACAGTTTGGACTGCCACATGGTAATTATTAAACGTTATGTTTATTCCCAGATGTATTATTAATTAGTGCCAACGTATTTACGAGTGTTGCATGTACACAAATAATTGGTACGTCGACTACTTTTTATTATTAAGCCTCTTTAATCTTTTTTTTTTCTTCTCTGTGCGGTGTTACAATGATAAATTCATATTCATAGCACACGCCGTATACGTCGTCTAGAGATACTGCCACGGGGCACGACTCTGGAGTCTCTTTCCTTGAGAATTAATTCAAGTAACGAAAACCTGTTATACAGTGGCAAGTGCTCGGAGACGTGATATCGCTATCATATATTTCTCATCAGCGCAGACAAAGTTTAATGCGTAAATGGCGAGTAGCGGCGTCTTATAAATTGCTTCGTTATACCGCGCGTTATTACTTTTGGTTGTCAGCTAATAGTTTGATAGCTTACTCGAGCACCCAGTATGTCGAAAGTTTGCCCTAAGATTATTAAGTCCATCGATCTGAATTATTATCGGAGACGCGGACGAAGATGAATGTAGACAGTTATTAAATTATAATACAAAAAGAGATTTTACATTAGTGGTTTAGAGCGAGGTTGTACGCTTCGTAATCACATCCAAAATTGATCTCTCCTTGTTGAGTAACAGGCATTCCGCGTTCGGTAAGTGTCGGTACCAGCACTTAATTCTATAATAAATTGAACGAGATGCAATCCAGGCGAGTTCGATTTTTACACTGTAAACTTAGATGATTTCTGCACTAGTTTGTAAAGAGGTGTTAGGTAAACGAAGGTAAGAACAGTGAATGCAGGATATATACAGGTCGTTAATGGTATCGTATCGCACGTTTCAGCGACGCAAGAGTTATCTGCCAGGACGGAATCTTTGCTCAGGGAGGGTGAGAGAGCTCGCGAACTAGGATTGGAATTGAGTAGAGAAACGGAGGAGATACGGCGGGACTTGGAAGGTGCAGTGAGAGCATGCTCGGGTCCAGATCGTTCTCTTTGTGCTGTCATTGACTCTTCGGGGATTCGCTTGGATCTACGGATAGAACGGGTGAATAAACTTTACGATTGACGTTCGGTCTAACGCATTCCAAGGCTCGCTCGGCGAGATAAACGATTCGATTCGCGGCAACATTTTCATTATGCTCCACTATTTTATTTGAAGCAATAAAAACAATGAAATAAACACGGATGAGTAAAATGTATTAATTTAATAACAATTAAAATTATAATGATTAATGTTTATATAATAGTTAAAACGCTATTCATTTATCATTATTTCTCGGAATTTTAATTAAAATTTCTCTCTCTCTTTCTCTCAATATTTACATGTGACTGAATTGAAATTTGTTACATTTGTTTTTACTTTTAATACTTTTAATTATTTTTTCCTCTGCTATTTCATATTTTTCTGTTATTTAATTATATATGTAATAATTGTATAAGTTTTTTAACAATCGTAATTTTTAATACAGTTTTCTAAGTACCATTCATCAATTTTATTCTGTTACATATTTGAAAAACTTGTAAATATTAAATTTAGAAAATAAATGTGTTTAAATCGACGGCTTTTGTAATAGAGTACTGCAGCAGAGACTTTTCGAGGGTCTCTCCATCTTTCTTCGTTAGTCACGAAGCTTACATGCCTCCTCGCATGTACATGCGAATATACATAAGTGATACACTTCCCGATTCAAGTGCACCAATTTTTCTTATTTTTATTGAATGAATGTGCGTGCAATTACGTAACACGGTAATAGCAGTGTTTTTTCGTCCAACTTCAGCTTCCGCATCTCGATTTATCATTTATTCAATGTTTCGAAGTTTTTCCAGAATAGAAATTTATCTCAATAAATTCCTATTAGTGAAGAATGAAGAAATATATACGTAAGAAACGTACAATTATTTTCTCATGTTTCTTATGTTTCTTAAGATCAAACTGCTTTCATATTGTTTTAAAACATTTCGTTGCTACGTGAAAAATATTAAATTCGTTATTTCAAACAATTTGCCTATTGCCGATATGATGTCAATACATTATTTACTGTTCGTATAAGCAATTCCATTTTTGTAATATCCATACTGGTAGTTTTACAATAAACGAATCAAATTTTAATAGCAAAATAAAAAAATTTTAATTAAAAAAAGATTCTTTTTTTATAGGAAGAGATATTAATAGAAACTTTTATTTGTTCCCAACTTTTAAAATGCACGAGCTTCAAAACACTAGGTTTACTATCAAAACTCGTTTCCCTTTTTCTGAGATACACTATATTTTCTGTCGTAGCTACTGAGAGACGATCGAATTCTGCGTCTACGGAGCACCAGTTGGGAAAATTTGACGGAAGCAGGACGCCAGGCTCGCGGGGAGTATCTCCATGTACCGCATCATATTGCCCGGACCACATTGGATGCTCGCAACCGTAGGTTTTTATAGAATATTCATGGTTCCATTGTCGAAATTGATATTATATCGGGAAAAAGTCAGAGACCTTGCATTCTCGATAGCGAGCTTTTTTCGATACAAACCAATTGCAGCCAAGTGCATTGGAGAATTCGAGAATATGTAACTACTATATATATAATACTTGGTTGAGAAGGGTGTTGGAAGGAGGTAGGGGAAGGAAGAAAATGATATGTTATAGGTCAGAAAAGTTTCCGACATTGATGCCATGTATTATGAATATTATGATACGTTATGGCACACGCGACGCCACGTGGAGATCGCGACGACACTTCAGCGTAGAAACTTCGCCAAAGAACTCGTTCCCGAAGAAAGCTAAATTAGTACCTTCACTGCCAGGTTTCTCTGGATGTTATGCGAGATGACGCGAATTAAGCTGGATAAATGGCTCACAGCGTTCTGCTGGCAAACTAACAAATGATACGAACAATTGCTGTTTCACGTTACAACTTGCTAATTTACGAATACTAATTTACAAAGGTATACTGAATACGTACATATCATACGTTTTTTATACCTTTTTATATTTATATATTGTTATTAATTAATTCTATATAATTTTTTCCATGATAGAAATTTAATTTATTAGAGGAGAAGGGGTGATATGACATCTATTTTCATTTTATTGAATAGCTTTGTTAATAAATAATTAATATTTTTTATTGAAACTTGAACGATTATATTCGTCAAAATATTATTTAAGATTCTAAGTTCTTTCTAGATTCAAAGTAATAAAATTTATTATACTTAGAACGTGATTTATAATGTGGCACACTGCTTAATCGGTGGAAGAAGAAAAATGGTCGTAATATGGATAGCCCAGAAATAAATTTTAAAAATTGGTTTAGTTTAAAAAACACACAGTATTTTGTCACAAAATTATATATTTTTAATTTCCTATCGTTTAGAATTTTCCTGTGTTCAGAAACATTAAAGATATTATTTTATCCTTGTTTAACATTAAACAATAAGGATAAAATGATATCGTTAATGTTTCTGAACACAGCCCTTTAGAGTGATAATTTTTTTGTCTTAATTTCGTGTTATCTCTGCAATGATTTAAATCTTATCATATAATAATAATAATAATAATAATAATGGAAGAATTTGTGAGGATTGAATTTTAATATAATAATTATATCTCTTGTAACAATAATAATTTTAATTTGATAATTAAGACTTGAAAATTTACAATGATAATTACAATTACAATACTAAGATTTCAGTTAGCTTTCGATTAATTCCACAGTCTTGTATGAACAAAAGCGTCAGATTACTCACAGAATAATTCCCATCGCGTGCAAGTTCAGACGGCAATCGGGAAGGAGCGTAATACATAGCTGCAAATAATAGAAGGAAAAGGCGAAAAACAAAAAAAAACACGAGAGTATGATGAACATTTGCCACGATTAAACCATAGCAAATGTCGATAAATCTCATTCAAGTCGCTGCTCGAAACGCGTCCCGCATATTTCGACCGCCTTAAAGAACGAAGTCTTCATGAATGGAAGTTCGAAGAAAATAAGTCTGACGGATTCTGCAGCGCGAGAATTATTTTCATCGTGCAGGTGCGCGGAAGTATAGAAATGCATATACTTGTCTGAACATTTTGCAGTAGCGGCTCTCGGTACTTTAAACACTAATATCGCAGTGCGTTTCGTATAACTTGAAAACTTTCGCAGAGGGAATAACGGCGAGGAAAGCCGACTTTGATAGAACAAAGAGTGTTAGAAGTAGATTTCTCATGGTGGTGGATCCTATTATAAACATTTAGAATGCTACATACTTCGAAGCAGACAACATCAAACTTTCGAAAACTTTTTTTAACGTTTACGCAATATTTTATAAACAATATTTCGACTTGAAGTATCAATATCGAAGAAGCAGAGATGCAATGAAGAAAAAGCAAAGTTCTGAAGAAAATACTCTTTTTGTAGATTCATAACGTTGCTCGTGTTATCTCCGCCGAAGATTCTTCCTCGATATTCTCCCTTATCTGTAGTCTTGTCTGTATATTGTGTTGAGAACCGTGATATATTTTAACCCATATTATAACTTTGAAAGGAAGTAAACAAACCAGACTGAACGAGATCACGTTTTATCGCGAACGAAGTTGAGTGAACGCAAACTTGTTAGTTCCATAAAAGTGCATTTTGATGTACTGATAATTAAGATACTCTGTACCGATGTAATCGAAAAAAAGTTAATGTACATATGCCAACGATGCTTACCTTCTTGTTACCTTAACAAAATTTATATTTACATATAATTTGCTTGCATAACGAAGGCTAGAATCCTTCGGATATTCTTTTTTATCTCTTAATCATGTTCAAAGCATATAAGATCACAGTTCTGCTTTCGCCAGGCATTATAATGAACATCTCATTTTGGATTCAAAGCTCAAGTCTTCCAAAATGTTGACAGCTTCCTCAAGAATGTGACGCATGTATTAATTCCGCGCTGTGTTGCATAAAACGTGCATGAATTTCCAGTGTGAAATATATCCCGAATATATTCAAGTAAAGGGTTACTTCCAAATGGAGGATTATTTCAAGAATTATTTGTAATTATGAAAAGTACATAATAATATAATATAAAATAAAAGGTATCGAGGATATACGATATTTAAGATTATCGAGATTATTTAGAAGATTATAAGATTATTTAGAAGATAATATATATTATATATTATAGGTTAGGAAATAAATACAGAAATTTTAGTGTGATAAAAAGAAGCAAGAACTCGCAAGCACGAATCATCTTGTTAAAATATTTCCTCCCTCCTACATTCTCCCTTGCTCTTTAGACCAAGTCGTTTCTCGCGAACCGTCGCGTTTCTCAATAGCAGTTTTTGCGCACCCTTTCTGCTCTTTTTCTACGTCGTACTGTATAAACGATATTTCGTCACGGGCCGAGGGGAATTCGCGTCAGCGTTTCTGCTCCAGAGTGGGATGAGCGCGAGACCGTGTGGCGGAAAAGGGAGAGTCCGGGAGACTTTATCCTTAATAGACAAACGAAATGCGGTAAATGCTTCGAGCAAACATCTTCGTGAACCCCGCGATCGTGTTATATATCTTTCCCGAGACACACGTATAAACTTTCACGATGAGATCGGTGATTGATGCTGTGAGAGTCAAGCGTTGACGGCCTGTCGTGTCGGACAATATCACGGCCCTATTCTACTTACTGTTTTGCCAGACATGTGTGCTTTGCAAACATACAGTACAAACTTGAGATAAACTTGAAAAAGAATTTTACAAATAAAAATTGCATACATACTGTACATATACATATATGTATATATGTGCACATTTATTATTTACATATAATCTCATCTACCAGTTTTTTTTATTAATGTAGATATTAAAAATGAAAATATTCTGTATCATATTTAGACGAAATTCTAAAAATGCAGAAGAAAATTAAGATATTAAAATAACTTTAGAGAAATTTCTATACAATTATAAAAATTATAAATTATAAATATTTATCTTTTTCTCTACATTTTTTTCTTTCTATTTATAATTAGTTTTTTTACTTACATGCATCAGTTTGAATAAGTATTACAAATTGTTAATTACAATTTATTATGTCTTTATTAAATACTTGCGATAAATAAAATACGGTAATATTAAATATGTTCAATAAACGCATATATCCGACAGCGAATTTATAAAATATTTGCAATATAGCGCTGCTATATAATCATATTGTAAAAAAATCCTTTGTAAAAAAAATCATTATTGAACGATGGACATTGCTTTTTCGATTAATAAAGCGTAAAGATGTCAAGAAAATTATTAATAAAGAAAATTGAGAAGATTCTCGAAGGAACGTGGTATGATGGATGCTACAGCGCCAGAATGTCGATGAACTGAAGGCAATGTGGACTTGTACTTCTGTCGACTCGTCGTCGACCAATAATGCTTGTCGCCCGCCGCCATCCATCGGTAGACAGATCCGATAGTGAGGTAACGGTCGACATCTAATGCGAAATCCATATCGCATTAATATTACTATGTGATAAGAAAAGTCGCAAAAAATTTGTAAAGGTTCGGCCCAATGCCGGGACGATAAAGTCGAACAAGTTTAACGTTTGTCGATCGGAGGTTGTTACCAAGCAGTTTCTGCATGTTCGCGATGAAGTCGAATCGGATTATTACGAAGAAAGTTTGCCGTTGGAGTTACGTATTCTATGTGTTAATACTAAATAAACGGTCGAGTTAACTTCGATGTAAAATTTCCATGTGAAATTGATGTGCAGTAACTTGCACTTTTTCTTTAGAAAGAGCAAGTTGTTGCAATTCCGTTTTTTAATAGCTACCTTCTATTGTCTTAATAAGATGTCAGTTAGCGTGAAAATTACTACAACTTTACTTTCAGAACAGCAAAATATAATATTATGAGAATAACGTTATTATCGAATTACCTTGAGAATCTTGTTATTTTACTCAGTAATTATGATAATTGTAACTTCACAAATATCACAAACTCTAATTTCAAACTAGAGATAACGTTAATAAATGGCATTAACGTAATTAATTTGCTTTTAATATTAAGGAATTTTGTATGATTAAATTTTAATGCATTAAGACGTATGCATATATCGTGAATATCTTTTCTTTATGAAAGCACTCGTGATACACAAAAAATGTGTAAAAATTCATGAAATAAACAAATAAAAATATTCAATGTTTCCGTAGAAATTCGACGCGAGATCAATGCAGCACGTGTCAGGATTATCGATCAAACGCGAACTGTAGAGACGAACAGTTTCGAACTTGCAAAGCAGTTTGATTCTGCGAGAAGCATCGCGGATTACGTTATACTTCATGTCACCTCTTTCGAGCATATCAGATGGATCATCGGAACGGGTACGTAAATATTTTTTCAATATACGTTGAATACTTGTGTGTTATTCAATTCTGAAATGCTATTTGAAAAACGATCGTCGAGATTGTATGAAGCATCTTCGAGTGAGTGACGGATTTAAGACGATACAATAACATGAGGAATTATATACATATTATCACTGTATGTATATATTATATATACATATACAGGATATCATCTCAAGCAACATAGTTAGGTTCAAAGTAAGTTTAATAAAAATCAATGTTTAATAAAAATTTAAACGTTTAAGCTAAAAAGTTTAAGTTATAAAAACGTTTTATAAAATCTTATAATATCTCTATTTTAAGATTCTTTTTTTACTAGTTTAAAATATTATACAAGACATTTCGATGGTTTAATAAATATTAAATAGTCGTTAAAATGTTGAATAAATGTTTCTATACATCATAAAATCGGCTGAACGTTTTTTAAACGTAAATGCTTTGCTGTGGACGTAACGTATCGTCAATAAATAAATAAATAAATAAGTAAATAAATTCTTTACATAAAAACGTTTCAAATAAAATTTTGCATATAAAAGTATTAAGGTATTAAATTTTAAGACCTCATAAACTGTTGATTTTTTGATACACACATACACACACACACACACACACACACACACACACACACATACATACATACATACATATTATATCGAAAAATCAATATTATATTTTATACTTTATTCTTGCATATTTTGAAATAAAGTATAAAATATTTCATAAACTATTTATTTTTACAATATCTTAATACTTATATGCACAGAATAACATTGAATCAATTGGTGTAAAGAAAACACAGTTACTTTTCAAAAAATGTATGCAATTTGCAGGATATAATTATACCTTTGAAAGACAATCATGTGCTTTCTTTACAGTATCCTAATTGATTTATCTCATTATTCTGTGCAAAAGTGTTAAAGAAAAGTTATAGTTGTTAATAATATATATATTCATTCATTTGATTTAGTTTATTATTCTATATATATATATATATATAGAATATGTATATATATAATATAT
>QKQZ01052740.1:0-11253 GCA_003595255.1 Solenopsis fugax
TAAGATGAAGCGATTTCTTTATCTAGATGATTATCTAGATAATTTTATATAGATAACGGCAAATACTGATTATCCATTAGGTAATATACATTAAGTTATTGTACATAAATTCTGTCAAGCAAAGTATCTGTTACTTCGAAAAATTTCTGATTTCTTTCAAACAAATATCTACGTATAAAAGGCTACTTTCGTTAATCCATCGTTAATCAAATATGAAGAAATTGTATAAATATTTCAAATAATTAGTGAAATATAAGCAGCAGCATTATATGGTGCGAGAGTTTTAATTTCACTATAATAATAATGGAAGCAAAAAAAATATTTCTACAACACTTGATAAATATTGTGTTTGCATTGCATCAATAATTTGCAGAATTTTGTGCTGGAGATATGACACAAAACTTAAACACAATATTTGAGAAGCACATCTAAAAATTAACAGATGATGAAACAAGTAAATAAAAAAAAAATTTCTAATTAACAAATTCTTTTTAAAAATGAATTCCTGCCCTTTATGTCATTAACAGATAGAATTTGTGCAGCACTCCAATATTATCACTTATACTTCTAAGTGTTCTTACAAAGCGTAGCATAAACGCAGTTATATAAGAAGAATAGAGCTGTGTCAGCTCGTTTCAATGGAGCTTTATAAGACTCGCGGAATATCTTACTTATAGAGATTAGTGAGGAACATCTTTGCAGCGTGGAGGTAAGGTTGTTGGCATAGCAAGGATATTGATTTGGTCACTAGCAACTTGTCTTTGGTAGAGTCATAGTATCCTAACGCAGCACTGGCCGAATGGGCTGACAATTTAAAATGACGTGGCAGCGATCTCGTGTTATGTCCATCCTGACCCTTCCTTGCACTGAAAAATCGTGAAACGCGTTTTAAAAACTCGGAGGTACTGAAGGACAAAAGGAATTAATATATGTTTACATGGCAGACGAATGTACTTTTCATGCATTTTTGTATTTTCCAAATTGTCCGCATTCAAAACGATGATCTTTAGTTTATTAAATTTTCAATTTTTAATTTATTAATTTCGCATAATTAAACTTCAATAAAAAATTAGGAAGAAAAACAAAAATTCCTAAGTTATCAAGAAATTTAACATTGGGAGAGAATCGCCGATTTTTGTACATTTGACGTAAAGAGACGACATACGCGGGTAAACAGAGGAAATTAGAAATGTACGAAAAGCAAACGTACGTAGGAGGCGTGCCGTTTTGACCGCTGCTGAGCTCTGTGATGTGCATCGCCTGTAGCGTTTGCATAGCTGCGCATATTTTGCGATTGCGGCATTCCTCGTAAAAAACGAGGCTGAACCCGTACGTCCTGTGACCATCTTCTTTGGTGAGGACGAAGGAGTGGAAAGTCGGCTCCACCGAGTGCTTTTGCGTACGAAATCGCAAACCGCTTGGCAGACAAAGCTATTATCAATGTAATCGATAAGTTACTCCCCTCGACTGCGCGAGACGCAAATGTTCCCTGAATCTAATTAGAACGTTAACTAAAAACACTTTGAATCTGATAGCTTTCTATGTGATGTAAAGTAAACTTTGTACTTTACATTTAATTATTATTAATTTAATTAATTTCATTTAGTCATATTACGACAAATACGATATATAAATTTACTGTATTTAATTAATTAATTAATATTAGAAATTAATTTATTGAATTCTTCTTTTTCGACAGTAAGTGAATTATATAATGCAAACAAATTTATATTCATTACTAAATTATAATACGTGACGGAATTGTAATTAGTAATCAGCTATCCTAACAGATACACGTACCATGCAGACAGCGTGTTCGTCGAATGGATTCCATGGTACCGAGTCTGGATAATGTCCTAATACTTTACTTTTGTACGCTCGGTCCAGGGGTGTGCACTGCAATGAGTCACCTGCAAAAAAAAGAACAAGCCAAATAGACTTAATACCCTTCGTAAATATCAAGTATCGTTCTTAACGACTAACGAGAAGAATGGCTTCTTGTAGTCACGAACGATAGCTTTTCCACTTAAGCAACGATTAAAGAAACTGTTCGTACGTTCTTTTCGTCACGAATGTCACGGTCGAACATCTAGTACAGTTTCTTTTAGCAGCAATCAAAATATTTTTGATGGAGGAAAAGAAAATTCAGTGCGCGACTCAATCTTTGGCAAACGACGAAATTCCGCCTCTCACGAAAGAGAAAAAGAGAGGTTGAGAGAGGAAGAGAGAAAGAGAAATGCTTATCTTACAGCAGAATCAGCAAAGCTGTTATCGAACATGCCACACGGTCCCACGAACCCGAACGAGAGACGATCCAGAAGGCCTTGGCGCTGTTCCAACTGCTCCGGAGTATTCCTCGTCAGAATACAAAAGTACTTCTGTACGAAGTTAATCGTTCGTGATCAAATAACCACCCAAGACGATCTGCATTTGCGAAATGAGATGCGAAGAGAAACTGTGAGTGAACACGGCGAATTGCGAAACGTCCTTTGCAACAAGAATTAATCGTGATCAATAAATCAACCAATAGATCACGGTCAATTAAGTTCTAGTTCTTCTCGACGCAAAGAAAGAAATGAACGTGAGCTCGTCGTCCTCGGGAACTCATAGAGCTTTAATTGAATTCTATTTTATAAAATAATATATATATATAAAATATATATATATTTCTTTCTTTTTTTTTTCTTTTATATATTGTATATATAAAATAATCAGGTTGAGTAAGTTAATATATTTTCTTAACTAAATTAAGTTAAAGTTAATGACTTATAAAATTAATTTAGTTACGTTAAGATTCAATTAACTTAAGTTAAATTAAAAATTAATTTTGAAAAGTATTATTCGTATAAAATTACAAATTCGTAAGTTTTTAAAGTTAAATTACTCAAAACAATTATAACATGGATCATCAAACAAATTTAATAGTTTATTTGTAAATTGAGTTTATAGAAATGACAAAAAAATATTGTTTTTTATGTGAGAATTTTTTTCTTTTGATTAGATAAATTTATAACATAATAAAAAAATTAATGAATTAAAGTTTATGTATTAAAAAACAACTAGTTAAAGTTAAAAATTAAATTATTTAAAATTAACTAAGTTAAGTTAAAAGTTATTAACTTTTTAACTTTATTATTTAACTTTTAACTTTTTAACTAGTTATTACCCAACTCTGAAAATAAAATATATTGATTGCATAAAAAAAAGTTAAACAATATAATATTCAGTTATCAAGAAATACAATTTATGTAAATGTATTTATCTGTATAATTTGCGATATAACGCGTTTCATATTTTAATTTACTCATATAGAACTTATACTCGAGTTAATTTGTACTACAAAGTTAATTATATCATATTTTGGAAAAAATAACTTTTTGCATTAAATTTTACAGTAAATATCGCTCAAAATAAGATCGCAAAGTTTTTTAAATTTTATCTCAACTGTCGAGGTAGATAATGATGAGAACTAGGAAATGAGATTCGATCCAAGCGTTACTTCCGTATGCGAAAGTCTTCCGCGAAGCTTCATAAGCCGTTTGCCAACGTTGAACTTTCCTCGGATTAAAGTCGGATAGAACGCACATCCCAAGTTCGTGCTCCGAATTAATCTACATGCATCTCGAGAATCCGCTCTACGCAATAATTCTCGCTGTAGCACATCGCAGTAATTGAATCCTACCTTAAACAACTAGTTCTGTCATATCCTATTATAAAGTTTCTCGCTTGAATTTGTCGCATTTTATATTCCCGAAATTATTTAAGAAAACAATAATTAATGCAACAATTATCATTATTAATCACATATTAATATCACAATTTAAATATTAATAAAAACGAAATATGTTTTAACACGCTCATGTATTGCGTAAAAATATTAGACAATTAAACATATCGGTAAAAATATTAATATATTAAATTAACACGCTCTTTATTTTGCAAAAAAACACAATAAAAATAATTTATATGATTTTTAATAAATTTTAAACACGTTTAGTTACAATAAATGTGACGGATACATAAGATGCGTACGTCTGAATAAATGCATGTAGAATTGATTTCAATTTGAGATCTTAATTGACGTTATAAACTGGTCTGCGAGTCAATCTCCGTTTGGAAATGATGTTCACGAAGTAGCCGGTGATAATCGAATGGACTGATTGAGTCGGTCTTCACCGAAATCACCAGTTTTGATTAACAGACCGACAGCTTTTTGCAATATCTCAGTTTCGCATCTGCACATACACGAGATCCCCGAATAATAATAAGTCGCGCTGTGTATCGGATCGGCCCAGCGAGTTTTACTAATCTTTTACAAAAAATATGTGTATTCCGTTTATTTTTAGAAAACTGCGCGTCAGACTCTCATACAAGAATCTCTGGTTAAATATTGCACCAGCAACGCTATAAAAACTCATAGCAAGTTTACATAAAATAAATAATTTGTATAAAGAATTCGTGTTCATTCATGAATTCGTTAATTTTTATTAAAATTTCATTCGCAATTATGAATAAAAATAGTAGATTGTAAATCTTAAGACAAATAGCATTATATTTTCCTCTGCAATATCCAGATTTATTAATTAATTTTAACTCCTCATCTTCTCATAGAAAGACAAAAATTTTTTCTACACTCAACAAAAAATATTATTATATGATTCAGCGGCTTACGCAATGACATGAATTATCGATAAAAGTTATCTACGATCTATTCTACTAAAATCATTATGTATCGCCTTCGAAAAGCATGTCATGCGGGTCTGTCGTCATCGTGCTTAATCGAGCGCAGAAAATTATTCGCTGATTCCTTTAGATAAACGCTCGCTACCGTTATGAGTCTCGCAGTGATGTTTAATAATTTGGCGATATATCTATACGTATTTTACAAGTGTGGTGCTCAGGAAAAATGTTATAAAATAGCTTACTTTCAATATCGCAATTATCGTACGTGAATCGTGCTGCAACTACGAGCTGAAATCGTCCGTAATATTGCGCACTCAGACTCTTACTGTATATCTGCCTCGTCCCAGTTATTACACGAATATATTGTCCCTAAATCCCCACACACGTGGGTCTCCGTACTTTCTACTCTCGTATACGCATCGTTGCCGAGACGGTCTTATTACGAGTACACTCCTAATTACACCATACCTTATGCGCAACATCAAAGTGCGGTTACTAACGGTAATGAAACGGGTCTAAAAGCAGACGGTCTTGCACCGGTTCTTAATTGTTCTATAAATCTTCCTATAACTGTCTAAACCAATTAAACAACTCTAAGAAAAAAATATATTAAGAGTAATAAAATGGCTGATGTTACTCGTGTTCAAGTGCATTAAGGATGTACAGGACATTTCTCAAAACATTAAGAACATTATGAAAAAATTACAGATTGTTATATATTGCATTACATTTTAAAGTAGTAGAAAAAATTTGGTGGCGATTTTCTATCTGGATAAAAAATTATTTCAATAAGAAATAGACATGTGCTCTAATAAAAACATCTGAATCTTTTTATTTAAGTACTTTAGATATTCAAAATGATTTATGTAAAGATTCATAGCGATGCAGAGATTAGTTCTATAAAATAAACAAAATTTATTTATTCACGAAATAATTAGACAGACAATCACTTTGTACAAATCATCTTGAATATTTAAAGTACTTACACAAAAAAATTGAGATTTTTCTTAATGTTGTAAAAAATAATTTAATTTTTAACAAATAGAGTAAATAAACTCTATAACTAAAATATGTTATTAAATAAAAATATAATCTTATTCACGCTTTCATACGTATATAATAGTTTATTTGAAGTTAATATTAAACACATTTCCAAATTTTATTTACTTTGCAGGTATATGTCCGATACATCCTTAAAATCTTTTTTTCAAAATTTTCGCAATTATTTAAACAACTTGAAATTTTTACTAAACTTCCCCTTTCTCTCTTTGTCGCACGCGTGCAATGTTCTTGTTTTTTTACTTTACATATAATTTATGAATCATATTTAAGTGTTCGAGAAATTATTTCGAAAATGAATTTTCCAACTTATAATTTATTTTTAAGTAGATATATATAATTCAATAACTTCCTGCAAAATTATATGTAAGTATATAATTGCGAAATTATAGCTATTCCGTGGTACCATATAATTTTCACCAAAGTCCCTTTCGCAGAGATCATTGATCTCGTTTACGAGCAACCCGAGCACTCGCCTCGCAGATAAACATCACGCGGTCGATTTATATGCATCCGTGGCACGAAGTAAATACAAAATACAAGAGGAGAGCGAACCACGAGCGCGACAAGAGAAAGAGAGAATCACGTCCGTGAAGGAGAAGAAAGGGGGAAGAAAACGAGCAATAAATGAACGATATGCCCCTGTGCCATGGAAAGTATTGATTCGAGAGCATCATGTTCGTACGAGGCGTGGAACAAACGAATATTTTCCGTGAATCCGCCTGTGCGTACACGTGTGCATGTACGACGCCCACGCGTGCTTATAAATACATGTGTATCAACCACATGTGTCACGCAACAGTCAGAAAGAGGGGTGCAGACTCTTGCAAATTCATATGGAATACGAAAGATAAGAGAATTACATAGATATTTCTTCTTGAAAAAAAGAACCTGAGTTAATTTTCTTCATCAGCAGTTTTTAATTGCGACTAATTATCAATTAATCTTAATTACGAATCAATTAGGATATTGAGTATACTGACAATGAGTATATTGAGATACAATATCAGAATATATGTAGACTGTGAAAAAACAAATTAAAGTTTTAAAAAATAATTTGTCCATAAATTGTAATATGCAGTGAGGAAATTTTAAAAAGTTATAATTAATGAAGCAGAAATTTTTGTGGGAAATTAATTAACTCGGAAGGAAGTTTCTGTGAGAAATATAAATCAATTTCCTGGAAGTTGGAACTTATTAGTTTTAATAATATAGTAAAAAGTATATAATTTATGTTCTTTTATATTCTTTTCAAGATTTATGTTCAATGGCGTCACTCTTGGAAGAAGTCTTATCTGCAGTCATAAAAAAATTATCGTTGACCCTACCTCGTACATAGTTCGCTGATAACTACATTAAATGTATAATTTTGTTACATTAGGCATCCAAATTTCAGCATGAAATTACTTTCGTGCAACAACATTATAAAAGACATTATTTCAGAATAAATAATTCACTTTTAAAAACAATCAATTAGATAATTTATCAATATATTTATTCTAAAACATTTAAAGTAATATTCATTAAATTTCGGATTCTCTTCAAAAATAATTTGTATTTTTAAATTCTGTGATTGGTTTCCCAAAATTTCGATAAAAAATTAACTTTTTTTATATGTTAATTAATTAAATAACATAAATTATAGCTTATATAATGAATAATTATTAAATAATAAAAAATAATTATCAAAAAATTCATATAACATGCGTTTATTAACGAATTATCTTATTAATAAACATTCCAAGATTCCCTTATGATACGAAAAGTGCATATTACTAAAATACTTTTGAAAAATAATATTTTAGGCTTAGACGTTCTTGAAAATCTGGTTTATGGCAGTTTGTTAGAGGTGCAAGAATATTGCAATTTTTTTGTTTCATTCCCACATGCTCCGTTTCAAGCTTCCCAAAGTGTCGTATCCGAATAAGTTGCCTCTCCCCTTCTTGCGAGCAAGTATGATGTCATCGTATATGGGGTCATTTGTACATGAAGGGGCTACCGACACTTAAGTATGCGTTTAAAAGGCGGAAGCGTAGTTATAGGACCAAGTCATACGACGCACATGCACGTAGGCGCACAACAAACGTTTATGTCCCGTAACAAGTGAAGGAAGAAGCATGTTTCTCGTGCCAAAACAGAAGTTTATTGGACATTTAAAACTTTTAAAAAGCAGATGTTAATTATTTCAAAAATCAAAACTTTTCAGAAACTCATTTAGATAGTAATACAATGTTTTTAAACAAGAACTATAAAACTATAATTACTTCAAATTATTACTTAGATTGCTCTCTCGTACAACTTTATTCATAATTTTTGTAAAAAAATTTGTGTCATTGTAATAATATTTATTTAATAGTCCCAGCCATTTCTAAATTAATTCATAATGATAAAATTGTGATAGTGGTAATTTTAAATTTATCGATTAAATATACAAAAAGTATTTGATAGCAACGATAATATTTCATACCTAAAATCTAATAAACTAAAAATAAGTATTTAAGGGGTAATGCGACCCTTCTACAGACCATTGCTCTTTAGAAGTATATACGCAAAGAAGGGTGAGGCCCTGAGTGAAAAGAATGAAGCATGAAAGTGTGGACGGCTAATATTTGCAAAAAAAAAGGAAGAACAGGATTGCCAGACAAGTTTGCTGAAAATAAACGTAAGGAAAACGAAACTAATCGAAAGATAAGCAATAAACAAGAAGTATATTAACTTGAGGATTAAAATGTAATTCTAATATGTACCAGCAATTAACTTTCTGTGTTTATTTCATATATACATTGATTGTATTCAGGATAAAAAAAAGATCCGATGTTAAAAATTTATTAAAACATATTTTGTCATATTTTTATTTTATAATTTCACAAAAGATCAAACAAAGTAATTTTTTTTAATATAACGCTGTAAAATTTTTAAATATACTATACGTGAATTATGTTGACAATACTTTCTAATACCACAAGTATTTCTTTAAAAATATTCGGAAAAAAGATTTCGAATACAATCAGAAAGTTAACTAAAGTGTAGAAAAAAGCAAAGAACATAATATCCAAACATTTTAACAATTATTTGTAAGATAATACATACATTTGTAATAAAACAATTAATATAAATTATTTGTATTCTTGCTATGTATCAGAAAACATTTTCTATGTCATACAGCACATACAGATTTTTCGCGAACAAGGAGAAATGTTTTTCATTTTACGCTGACGAATATAAAATACTTCTAACGGAAAATACGGAGCTCTTTCTCACTTGCTCGCTAATTAACCGAGTTATTGCATTCCATTCGAAGCAGAAAATGAAGAAGTACCGTAAAACTGGGTGAAGTGTCGCGCTCAACAACCGATATTTGCAAGTGCGCAATTTTGCGGAGAAATCTACTTGACAGTAATTTAAAAAAACATTGGAGAAACGCGTAAAAAATGATATAAATTGCAATCACATTGCTTTTAAATTTTTCGACATGGTACGTTAAATATTCAGAGCAATATTAATTATTACAAAAATTAATTATTACTTTGACAGAGAAACAAAACTATCCTTTTTTTAACTTCAGAAGTAGACTTCTTTCCAAATACAATAATAAATTTCTATTCTGTCCTACTCGAATGATTAAATATATGTGCGGGCAATATTTTATCTCAAAAAGTTTTTAGATTTGGATTCTGAAGTCGCTATTAATTTTACGCCAGACATGCACTACTTACAGAAACTTCTACGGAATATCCTGCATAACATAAAATATCCTTTACCGTTCCTCATACACGTAAACTTTGACCTTACTTTCAGGCTCGCATTACGTTTTTTTTTTATGGATATTTTTACGCTGCGGATCTTGGCGGCTGCCAATCTCGCTTAAGAGTTAATCTTAAAACTTCATGCAAATTCGATAATTTGATCTTTTTATATGTACTATTACATCGTATTCAAATTGTGGACAAATTTGCTACATTCGAGAGGAAACGTAGATATGTACTTCCGTGAAAATCCTAACTAAATATCCCTCTACCCCCTACCTACATCCATTCAAAGAACCGTTTCTCTTTCGTGCGAATTTTTCGAGACCAAGATCCTTAGACAGGCAAATAGTCTCAATCGTCCGAAGCCCATAAAACAACATCCTGGGGCTAACAGGCGGAACAAGCGACTCGTCATCGGGATACAAGAGCCTTTTTAGTCGCGGCAGATCTCGGGGGAGAGCTCTTTCACTGAAGCGATTTTTTTTTCCTTTTTTCGTGGCAAGCACCGTCCCGGCGTTTTCTCAGGAGGGTCATTGTCTGCCGTATACAACATCGTTCGCGTATTACGAGGCTCCCTGACGCGAGGTTTCCTGCACGTCCGGTGTGTACGGTAGCCTAACGACGAGGGGGTCAAACGGAGATTGAGCGCGCTGGTCCGCGTGCTGCGAACTCAGATTGCTGTCCGCTGAGGAAAAATCAATTGTCAAACGTTCCCTACGAGGAAAAACTATGCCTCTCCACACTGTGCGTCCTTCGCATCTCTCCTGCTCCTCCCTCCGAAAGCCTTGTTTCATTTCGAATGCAGAAAGTTTCAAGAAAGTACTGTGCCAAGACCCACTTCTTTACGCTTTATATGCTTAAAGCGAAGCACGCGCCTTTCATTCTGTTGATATTTATTCTGCCTCCGTTTGTGTATGTGTGTGTGTGTGTGTGTGAGAGAGAGTATGACTTGCAGAAATACATTAATTCGTAAAATTCAAATGTGAGTCATGCAACTAGCCCAATTCCGGCTCGGAATGAAATGCATTTTAAAATCAATTTGCATGTTCATTGTTCGACTGGATTAATTAAACTTCGCGTAATACCGTCCAATTACGTTGCGAATGAGAGTACCATTTAACTCTTGAATGATAATTGAAGTTTTCGCCGGTCAGGTATCGTAAAAAATTTTATTACTATCACGCGCGAAATTATTATTGACACTGAAATTGTCTGACGAATTGGCTCTCGATGTCGCTTACCGAACCGTGTGAATTGATGATTTTGAAACACACTGTAGATACAATTATAGTCGCGCCCTTTATTTAGAGATCACAGATTCTCTTGCGTATACATCTATCCGCTTAGATTACATTTAGAGGACGAGGAATCATTTCTAACAGTAACATTGTCCCTTTGACATTTCGTTTTATCGCGACTATTGAGGTCTATTATCGAGCATTCTCTGTCTCTCTCTCTCTTCCATGCTCTCTGTCTTTCTCTCTCTCTCTCTCTCGCTTTATTTCACGCTGAGAATAAAGAATCGCGAGATAGAGGCGACGAGAGAGGTGGTGACAGCGTGCAAAAAGAAGGCACGAGTGTGGCAAGACTCACCGAAGTACCTGTCCGGCTCAAGACCCGAATCCTTGTCGAGGCTGCATATGACGAAGTAATCCGCAAATCGCAGTGGATGTTGCTCCGGGCCGCGCGTTATCCCCAGACTCCCGTTCATCTTTCCCGACGCGGATTTCGAGGCAGCAGCAGTTGCAACGCGCTGCCGCTT
>QKQZ01052747.1:0-14942 GCA_003595255.1 Solenopsis fugax
CCCACCCTTCGATCGCGTAGTCGTGATCGCGCCCGCGGGATTGACAGTCGTTTGTCTTCACTTCGCGCCGAGAGTAAGCCGAATCGCGATTAATTAAGTACCGAAAGTGCCAAGGAACCGATCGGTAACGGTGTAAGTCGAATGTATATTAGATGCGTGGCGTACGTCGCATGAATCAGTGTGTTGTTACAAGTAGCCGCGGGTTCGTAAAGGTTATGGCGTCGCGTCGCGCTGTGCGAAGTCCCGTGCGGGAATCAATTCGTTTTCGATCGTCTCAATAATAGCCACGCATGGCAATTATCTCACTCATCGGGAGATTTCGCGTTCGTCTCTCGTCAAGAACAGATCGCGTCGCGAAGTGAATCGTCTTTTGAGTCCATGGGCTGGACAGTGAAGTTTTTGAGTGGTGTGAACCCCGTGTATACATAGCAGTCGCCCCGTCGCGTAAATAATTATCATTTGGCGCGAGACGCGACTGCGCCTCTCGATTACAACAGTGCATCTGAGGACCTTCTATCCTTCCTCGTTGAAGGTGAGTCAACTCGCAATGATAGAAGAAGCTTCGGGACCGTCGGGAAAATAAAGTGGCCATAACGGAGCCGACGGAACGTTGCACGTCGTGCGATTACCAACGCGTTAATCGACGCAGGCAAGTGACCGTGCTTTTTGGATTGCAAGCTAGGCTGCGAACTCGTGCGTTAAGTGGTGTGGACCCCGTGTGTAACAGTCGTCCCGATATCACGTAAATAACAACAGTACGCGTCCGCCAATCTTTTCCTTCCCTTCGTTGAAAGTGAGTAAACTTACAATGATTAAAGAAGCTTCGAGGAAATAAAATCAAGCGTGTTATAGATTGTCGCGGTATGTGTACGTACATCGCGCTGATTAGTATCGTCACGGTTAACCGCGTTCCTCGGATTCCTGCAAAGGTTAGGTTATGGACACCGCGCGCCCGTCGGGTCGCGTCGAGAAAATTCTGTGCATGAATTCATTGTTTCCTATCACCTCAACAGCGCATTACCGTGCCCACGGAGCATTTCGCATTCGTCTCTTAGAGAGTAGATCGCATCGTGAAAGCAATGAGCATCACGGAGAGCAGCGCGAGTGGCGAGAACGGAGCCGACGGATGGAGAATGCGATTATCGAATTCGTCCGCGTTCTTTCCTCATAAAGATCGAGATGGTTTGTCGTTTTTTTTTTATTTTCCTCTCAATCTCCGTTCGTATTCTAATAGCTCGATTATCGAAGTCACGCATTGTCGGTGTACAAAACAAATTCTCGATACAGAAGTACGGAAACGAAATCCGACGGTAATCGCGATACACGCTGATGACATGTCATGTCCGGAATTTTTTTGCATCTCGCATTGTTCCACATTCGACGTATAAAATTACATACGTATTTTTAATTATATATCATTAGAGGCGAAACGTGCGCACGTAAACATCGGGAGTGCCGATTAAAACATCGCGCGATGATTGTACTTCGTTAATTAATACGCGATCGTTATCGGTCGACTTGTATCGCGAGCGTGCGCGCGCGTACGTACGCGTAATGTGCGTGTGACGAAACGACCAAAATAGTGAGTGAAGTGTTAGTGGAATAACGCGACCAAAAAAACACTGCGGTATTTCGACGAGGAGCTGGCTCGGTTGCAGCTGCTGTCGGGATGGCAACGGCGGCGCAATGGCTGGTAAGTATCGAATATCGCGAGTACCAATTGCGTTTACATAATTAATCCTCCGCGATCCGATGTTTTTTTCGCCGCTTTCCTAGTCCAACTGGGTCATCGGTGCCTGATAGTGTTTTTGAAAGAGTTTTTGAGTCCTAAAATATCTGAAAAAAATTCTGGTACCCTCTTCCAACATTCCAGAATGCGATTTCACAATTGTTTGACCCGAAACATTTTTTATTTTTTTTTTGTTTTGGTACGTGTTGGAATTTGAGGCAGAATAATTCAAAATTGAAAATACGTCTCTGGCTATAAAATTCATTCGACTAAAAAATTCTTTTATTAAAGTTAATCAAGATTATCTTTAATCTCAGTTTAACTTACCAGAAAATTAAGATTATCTTTAATCTCGGTTTAATTTATCCTTTTACCTTTTCTAATTAGTCGCAATCAAATATCGGAATTTTAGAGACGAGATCTTACAAAATTCAAATCAATAAATAAAAAGCGAGAATAAATTTTATTTGTGTTAAAACAGACCGAAAACCTGCGATATAAGAATTAGAAGAAAGATAAAGAGTAGTAATCATAATCGAGTAAATTAAAGTTCAGTTTACATTCGTAGAAATGAACATACGCTTATAAGCCTCACGCGAAAATTCGAGAGATACGTTATTCGGTAAGTTTTAATTATAAAAATCGTTTAATTATAAAATGCTATTAAAGTTAATGTAACATATTACTATTTGTTGTTTACTCACTGCGCACCGTTAACCGCGCTTGACTCGCATTTGCCGTATCTCTTTCTTGTTTTGACAATTTCACGAGTCCAGATTTTTATAATTAATTATAAAAATATATTTTTTCAGAGGCAACTTATGGATCAGGAATAGCAGCGACGATGCAGCGGTCGGTGAGTGAATGCATTTACAATTTTTTTACTTCTTTGCGGAGATTTGGTACTGCTGTGAGATTGCAATTGCATCCCGTCGTTCTTACTTTCTAGCGAATGAAACGCTGAAAAATTTAGCATACATAAAATTAATCCTCACTTCTTTATGTAATGACTTGAATATTACAAGATCTCGTCTTGTGCCAATAAAATAATAAATTCGCAGTTTTGTTCGAATAATGATATTTATTTTTATTCATTTTCATTTATTCATGGTTTGGCTTTGCGCTTATCGCAAGATTTCATCCCCGAAATCTTTTTTACTTTCGAAAACGATATTGCACTTCGACATTTCTTTCAAAGGCAGTTTCTTCGAGATCTTGACATGTCAAGTTAACTTTGTTGAAAGTTTTTAACAATTAACGTGTAACGTCGCGTTGATCACTCATAATCACACCTTGCCGATGAGAGCAGATCGAGTCCGCGATATCTCTTTTCGCACTTTGGAAGATATATGAAATAACAGACGGCTAATGAGAGAGGGCAGAACGTGTTGGGCGGGGTATCATTAACTTGCATCGCGAGTGCATAATTATGTAATCACGGAGCAGGCCCGTACGGAGCATGATTAATAAGAAAACCGTGTTTATCGTGATACTGATTGCCCCGCGTCCGTATATATCGCTACACTCGAGAGTACTTAAAAACGGAATCGCGACTTTTTAAATAAACGATCGGAATGCGCGAGGAGAGAGCTGTCTCGGAATATTGGGTCTTGTTTTACATTTCGATTCCTACGACGATCAGATATTTTCAGCTAATTGACGACGCGCGAACGTCGTGCAGTGTATAATATATACAATATTCACGGAATGAGGCATTGAGAGAAAAAAATGGTTGCTATTACCGTAACTTAAAATTTATAACTGTTTTTGGTGCCAACTATGTATTTATGGTTGTTTTAACTGTGCAAATTATAATTATTAGTTATTACTATGTAAATAGTAAAAAAATATTTAAAAAATAGTTTATATTCACTATAATTGTGATTGCATTTACATAGAAATGCTTATTTTATTTTTACCGCCCATGTTTCACTATATTATTTCAAATTATAATTTATAGTAAAATTTTATCGTATTTGATAGAATGGAAACATAAGATTATTATTATAATTAGAAACATTATAACAATAATAACTATAAAAATTGGCTATTAACCATAATTATTTTATCGTGCAATTATCACAAAAAATTATCAAACATTTTTTTCTCAATAGGTACGATAAAAAATAAATTGTATGAAATACATGCAATGCGAACGAAAGTTTCTAAATTGAATAAGATATCACTAAGTACTCTCTAATAAAATTATATTAAATTTATAGAATTATTTATTAAACAAAAAATGTTATTTATTATATTCTCGTAAAATATTTACGAGAAATGATACGTGATACGCGAAAACAAAAATACGGCATACATCCACAGTTATCGAAAACAAATCAACGAAGTGGAGAGAAAGTAATAACAATAAAAAAAAGCTTCATGAAAGTCATTTCCATATTTTCGTAGGTATTTGCAAAACGACGCTTCGCCTCTGCCGTTTCAATTTTTTTTTTTTTTGCATTGGCGATGAGACTAATATTTNTATTTAATGAAACGTTTCCGATGTCGCCTCGGCAAATCAGTTCGAGTTCAGCTTTTTCATTCGCGCCGTCCGGAGAGGGAGAGAAGTAATAGAGCCGGAGAACGCGCGCGAGGCGTGGCTTTGAGCACGACCCCATAGCGTTTCACCGTACCCCTTTAATTCGGCGTATAACGCGACTCGATAACGACTACTCCGTGGCTCTGTCGCCCGCGGGGGCCGTTTTCACGGCGCGGCATTTCCTCCGGGACCGGATGCGCGACACGTGTTATAGGATGCGCCGCGCGGTCGCTTCGTCAATAACGTCGATGAATATTCAATAACTCCGAATAAACGCCAACGAGAGTATGTAACCGTCACTATATAACCGTCACTTCGATGTTATCCTTCGCGAAACTCGAGCGTACCTTTTTTCAAGACTTTATTCGCTCTTTTAGCTGCTGGGCAAATGTTTTCGTTACAGAGAAGTATTCAGATACGAATAGTATTTATGGATAATGAGCTCACACATTCTGTGCTTACCCACATCGAAATAAAATTCCAAAAAATGTATTGATATCTACATTTGTAAATTCATTTTTACAACGATATCAATAAACATTTGCAGCAATATAATAATTTTTTTCAAATAGTTTAACAAGCTTCTTTTTAAGAAAAGAAAAATTAATATTAGTTATTTCTATGTATATTATTTTACTTTGTGATGTTACAAGCAAAATCAGTTTCCTCTTTGTGGAGCTAGCTGAATTTTTTAGTAATCGGGTAGTCGTTCTTCCCTTCTCGATTGTCTCATTAAACATCGATGAGTGCCGAAGGGTGAGGTCCTGAACGTTAGGGTGCCACTTGCCGTTGCCCCTCGTGACGTTCATTACTGCGTTCATTTTCGCGAAATTTATCAATACCTAAAGTTACTGTTGAAAAGTTTCCCTCAAACGCTGTTTAATTAGTACTAACCAATATTAGTGCTGTGATTCGAATTCATTTATAACTATCGAAATAAATATTACCAAATAAATCATTGTTGATTAACTCAGTATATACATAGATATCTTGTTTTAAGATTCGTAATTTTATTACTATTATTAACAAACTGAAATGCGTGTCTGTTGTTTAAACAAAATGTAGGGTGCGAATATAATCGCACTTTTAAACTTAATTTTAATTGAATATTTGTATATTTGAAAGAAAAAAACGGAGAGAGAGGCAAAAGATGAAATATTTGAATTGAAAGATATCAATATAAAATATAATGTAGAATACACTCTATAATATAAAATTTACGATCAGTTGAAAATTAGACCGATATATGAATAACAGGTTCAGAAACAGAATACCACATTTTTTTGAAGTGGATTTTGGTCTTAAAAATATTTCTACATTAATTATTAAATATATTTTTCAGTTCTATGAACTGCGTGCCGATACGGGTTTGAAACGTAATAAACTGAAATATCTCAAATTAAATTAATTGTCAATTTTAATAATGATGCTACAAGTATCTTAAAAAGAAATTTGTAAAAAACTCATTACAAAAAAATATTGTAAAATTTATGATTTTTAAAACATGGCAGTCTCGATTACTCTTGATTTCTAAGTTAGGGTGGTTTTAGGGCACGTGTTATTCATGCGTCATTATGTTCTTGTCTGCTTATTTGCCTATTCATGGTCCTCGTTATATACGAGTAACTGCCTGTTACTCGGAAAAAAAACAGGAATATGTTTGCATTATTTTGCAATCAGTAAAATAATTGCATTTGATATTTATTTTTAAAAAAAGATTACATTTGATACTTTATGTATTGCAACAAAACATACATAAAATATCAATTATGTTTTATGCATATATTGTATCATATACATAATAAATGAATATCAATAAGCGGTAATGAGATTTCCATAGTTCTATTGTTAACGTAGTGATAATTTTCAGAAAAATTAACAAATCGACTCAACAAGAGATGTCAAGAATTATTCGGTACAAAATAACGCGTAACGAAAATTATCGAGAAACAGATAACGATAAGGATAAGAGAATTATCGCTAGAATTTCGCTACAGGTAGCAAGTTTACATTGTGTGTTGTCCTTTTAAAGACATCTTTGACATTTAAACGCTAAAATGACAGATATAAAATGACGTCAGTTTATTATCGCAAGCCTCATCGAATTGGTAAAAATATCCAGATAATCCAGGAAATTCTTCAGATAAGGAAGTCTAGAACTTTAAATATTATTGTTCCAGCTTCAGTTTAGGATTGCGTTTTAAAATCAATAGAATAGTCGATGTGCAGTTTAAAGAATTAGAAAACGTACATAAAGAAATTCATACACAGATAATGAGATAATATTATTAGGTATCAAGATCTACTTTAATCAAAAAGGGCTCATTACTTTCTTATTTGTATTTCTTATTCATGTATCAGTATTCCGGTTTCACTTATCATTGTGTAAAAAAAAGTATTTTTATTACCATTTTTCTAACAATTAATATTAACGTACTTGACATTCTCGTAATCAATAAGCGACGATCAGAGACTATCGACGTCGCGGATCGTGAGAGTTACTTAACCCCGTGACACCATCTGTGCCCGAGACGATGCCATTACAGTAATTAGGATGTAATTGGGCATAAATTGTGCGGCGGCTCCGGAACGAAGCAGACGGGGAGAAGGCGGGATCTCAGGACGACGGGGGTGGTAGACTAAGGAAGAAAGAGCGGCGCGATGTGCGCGGATATATGTACGAGCGCTCGTGCGTGCGTTCTTCGTGCGTGCGTGCGTGCATGCATGCATGCATATGCGTGCCGACACGCGCGTGCACGCGTGCGTAACCCTATCTCCCGCCTTTAACTCACTCCCTCTCTCCTTCAGTACCATCTCGTTTATTGTTTACCTGCACATTCTATATTTATATGATACTAAGGACATTGCTAATTGCCGTAACCCGTGGAGCGCTGTTCCCTTTTCTTCCGTAGTTGTTTGTAAACATATGTGCGTATATCGGGGTGCGTACTTTGAGAAAAATGAGAAGAAAATGCGCGAAGAAAAACGCATAACTTGTTTTTTTTTCCCCTCACACACTTTTATCAGTTTTCTTAATGTACACACGCCCGAAATATATACAGTTGTAATATTTATATCTGACATGTATGTGTAAATCATGTACAATCTCGTCTTGAAGGACGCAAACTTTTTTAGAAAAACAGCCTTTCCATTCTTCCTTGGATTGCCACTTTTCATTTTCGTATTCTGTTTTCTATTGTGTTCCTTTATCGCGTGTTTTCTCACTATAGAGCGTACAATTTCCAGGAAAACATGCGTTAAACGGAACGATTCAACAGGTGACATCTTGCTGCGGTGCATCGTTGCATCTTGATTACCTCAAGTCGCGATGTTTTGTGATTCCACGAAATCTTGCGAATTTAAATCATCTACATTTTCTATTATCCCCTCCATTATACAATATTTTAAAGAAAAATAGCCTCTGCTCGTTGCTGCTATAATAATGAATACTATTGATTTTTTGCATTAGTAATAAGTATTTTGCAATCGTTACGATACAATATAAGAAAAGGATTTTATTGGTTCAATTATACGTATCTCGCTTCTAGCCATTTTTTCATCTATTTAAAGTGATTTAAAAAGTTTCTAAAAATTTATGAATGTACTTTCAAGTTTTTAGAACAAATGTCTATACTTCTTTTTGGAAAATAATAATACGTAGTACAATTTAATTACCTTTGAAATTTTGAGAAATTTTCACGAATAGAATTCGATCGAACACGGAATATCTAGGAATGAACCTTAATGGTTTAAATGACCAAGGTCGTAATGTTTCATTGCGTGTTTTATGAAAGACTCTTGCATCTCGAGTTAATATCGTAATTTTGAGATGATTTAGTCAGTTCGTACATAGTTTATGATGATGGTACGCTTCGACCACTCCAAGTTCAACCACTTAAAAATCATCGTGTCTGCGGGCGACAGCGGAAACTAGCCTGCGACATTTATTAGACAGAAATCGCCCGCGAAATTTACTCGATTTACTAGAGCTCGGCCGGGATTCGTCCGCTTTCTCATCGCGGCGCAAGTTTTACGACGAGGCGTAAAATGAGTTACTGGCCGGATAACCGAGCAATAAACTTCCGGCCGGACCCCCCACGTGGGCGAGCGTGCGGGTTGCTCAGAGGAGAGAGTCAGAGATATTACCGTGACGACGTCGGTGCAAAGATATTTATCATGGCCGCCGTTTTTTTTTTTTTCGAAATCTCGCCTCTTTATCGGTCAGGCCATACATTACGATAGAGAATTGTTTTCGTTGGAACGCTTTTTCTTTTCTATTTACTCGTCTCATTGACACCTCGAGCTGAGGCCAACATGATAACACTGCTAACAGACGAAATAATTTAAAAATATACTATTGTTTAGAATCTTTTATTTATATTGTGCAATTAATTAATATTTGCGCACAGTTTTATTCTAATGTCGCATTCTTTAAAACTCTACACTTACCGTTAGTCGTAAATCGAATGACTTAGAAATTTCTCACTTCTCAAAGGACTCAGTATAAAATACCGCGGAAATGTCAACTATCCGTTTGCAACTTCATTAAACTTTGAAACTTCGCTTTGGAATTTGAGCGCCGCGGATGGCCAAGGTCAAGAGTCGTTGTCGCGCGTATCGTTCGCCAGTTCTCATCATTCTCGACGAATTTCTATAAAGAGAAAAAGAGAGAAAAGGAGAGGAAAAGAGAGAGAAAACAGATAGTATATCGGTGACGGTATTGGTAATCGCTAACAAGAGCGACGGAGCACAGCGAGGAAATGAACGGGAGAACGACGGGACGCGAGCGGAAAAGAGAGACGGTGAGGGAGAGAAAAAGAGAGACGGTAGGGAGGCAAGAGTGGTAGGGAGAGTGAGACGCGCGGAGGGTGCTCTGTAGTTATGGGAGTCGCTATAGAGCCGAGCAAGCATTGTAAATCAATATCCTGACGGCTGCCGGCGCTTCGAACGCGCCCCGTGCCCCAACATGCCAATACATCGGAACGTGTACCCTCCATCGCTCTGCTGGATACCGGAATACGACTAGGCGGAGATACTACGAGGGGAGAGGGTGTTGTAAGAAAATTGGGAAAGGCGTGTGTTGCTTTCTCTTGACGCGCAAATGTCTCCTCGGATTTCCTAATCTCTGTTCGATCCAGCCAATCTCGTGAATACGGATAATTAATTAAGCTATAAACGAAAATTGCGTTTCTATCTTTCCCGCAGACAGAATCGGTACGTGATTTTTATGCGAGTTGTAAGTTTCGTTACTTGTTTTTATTGAATAGATAAAGGCACAAATTAAGATACGCTTAAAATTATAATTCTCTTTCACGTGGAAGGATCGGGTTTCAAATTATCGACTTTTTTCCCCCATGGATCTGGATTGTATTCTACTTTTAGGTTTAAAATTGATGCTTACAAATTCATCGATCAAGATAAAGAAGATGTAGTGTGGCAAAAAGTAAGTTAAGCGGATCGATTAAATTACGCTAATCGTTGTCGAGGATAATAATTGAGCTAAATAGGCTCTTCGCGCATCTTTTAGCGCGCGCTATCAATTTCCTTCTCATCGAGCGACATTTTAAGCCTCGTAATCATCAGTTATTAAATTACCGTAACTGTAACGCGCTCGATTTACATGACAGACGGCGCTTCACTGTGCCGTAATTTCGCGCATTAACGGCGATACCATCGAAATCTCCTAACAGTCTTATCACGTGGATCTCTTCGCGCTCTCTCTTTCTCTCTCTCTCTCTCTCTCTCTTTCTTTCTTTTTCTCTCGATACGAGCGACGCGATAAACATTTTCTTCGTGTCCGCTGCTTCGCTTCCGGGGCCAGGTGTACGCCACGTGAAACCGCTCATACGGGGCTTCCTGGCCCGGGTCCTGCCGATCACGTCGCGATCATTACTCGTCCTGGCACGGGTCAAAAATTCGACGCTCTTGAGCCTCGCCGAGAGCCTCGAGATGAGCACGATGTTGCTGGCGTCTCGAGGGCAGGTGGAGCTATTTGGAGAACAGCCCACTCGAGGGTCTACCGTTTCGTTCCTGTCTCGCTTTCTCTCTTTCTTTCTTGCGTTCGTTTCCCCATCCTCCTCCTCGCACCACTTACTTTTTCCTTGTTCCTTTTCTCTCTCTCTCTCTCTCTCTCTCTCTCTGTGTCCCTGTCTCTCACTCTTTCTATTTCTCTCTGTCCAGCGCGTTCTCCTTCGTTCGGCTGGTTCATTCGTACACGGTGCGGCGGCGGTGCCGCAAGCTCGGCAACGTCGGGACCAGGCGACGAGGAAGGACCATCTGGTCCTATGTATCCTCGCGCCAGCTGCGATGATCCTGTCGACGGCTTTCAAAAATATACGGAGGCCGTGCTGAATTAGCTAGAGGAAAAGCATGACCCGATAATCGCCTATCTTTCCATTATCACTGAACTCTTTCTTTTACGAAATTGCTATTTTTTTTCTTTTTTTAATTATTATTATTGAAAATAACTCTCAATAAGTCGCTGCCGAAATTCTTCTTGTTCTTTCGTCCATCAATTTCCCAGTATAGTATTTTCGCTACTTGAACCCATTCATGAAGATTATGACGTAATAACTTGATATCATCAGAGGCTGTAAAAAATTTTAATTGTCAGATGAGCGAGTTATTTAATGAAAGATACCAAATATATATATATATATTTTTTTTTTTTTCTACGCAATTTGGCGTCTATCATGAATACGGTGTACATAGACGCTTCTAACAGATGTCAATGATTTTTGACTATCACATTCCATGTCGTGATATTCATCGAGTATCTTACCACGCACATACTTCTCCAGCGCGTAGTTTATAAAAGAATTCATCCAAGTATAACGATGATCAAACTATTAAAATGTTGATATCGCAAGGTGCCGCGCCAATCGACATGTACGATTGTAACGGATCGACCATTCGAGGGGCAGGTCGAGATTCGCTCGCCAGGGGCACGACCCCGGCATCCATTTTGAAAGGCATGCACCTTATCTGCCGACTTGTGTCACGATTGCCTCGTGCTGTATCGTAGATAACGACGCGTGTTCGCGCTCGCTCGCGCGACGCTCTTCGCTGCATAAATACGAGTGGGACCCACTAGAAAACTCGCACGGCAGGCTTATCAGTGATCAAGGACGCGGACCGTGCAAGTCGCGACCGGCTACCGACGACGATCGACAAATAAGTTCCTCTCGGCGATAAGAGAGTCATTAGCGGTGCATGCCGGTTACCTTTGGACCCCCCCCTTATCGGTGTAAGCCACTTCGCCGCGACTTTTACTGTCGTATCTTCACGAATCCTGGCAATAAATCGAGCCGCGTCGTACAATTAGATATAACTGGCGCGCGTACTAAAAGCGATTTTAAGTTCTCAATTTTGACATCGAAGAGTCATGTTCCGCAAATAAACAACTGGGACGTGAAACGATTTAGATTTCAGTATTTAAAATTCGATTTTAAAATGAAGAAAGAAACAACTGCATAATAGATGGGATATTATGATTCTCGAGGTAAGCTCGTGAGGCAAATAGCGGAAAGATCTTTTGAAGCTTGTTATGAAAATTTCTCGTAAGATCAAAGTATAATTAATAAAATTCGCAGAATAGTATTCCATTCTATTAATATATTCGTATTTTAGCATACATTCTATTCTATTCAGAGTAATGAAACGAATTTTATGCCGGATAGTCTATTATTAATCGCGTTTGCACGAGCAGGTATTATAATGGCTATTGTGATTGTCGAAGGTCGGTCGCGTAGATAATTCCTCGTTCGCCAGTTGCGACATCATCTCGTTACAGATTTCCAGTATAGTTGGCGCTATTATTGCGAACGAATCCGTGTTGATTGTTCTCGGCGTTGAATTTCGCGAGAGTTGTCTCAGCTCTTTCGAGTTTTGAGTTGCATTGCAAGTGAGTTACGAAGCCCTGCCCTTAAATCGTTACAGATGATGTTGGTATAATAGATGATCGAGGTAACAAAGAAGGGCGAGAGCCAGGTTTTCCAGCTTCGCGTGTCCTCTTGCTTTTATTCTAGTCTCGGGGCTTGTAGGCGCTAGCATGATGGATGCGCTATCGCGATGCGTTTTAGAGCCGCGACCTACTAATGATTATCGCGCTCTAGCTACGACCCTCGTTTTTTGTGTCACTGTCGTCCGTCGTGTCTCGCCTGCCACGACGCCTCCGTTTGCTGGATTAATCAACCTCGAGCTAAAACCGACCGGGAGAAGTCCGGGGTACGATGATCGCGAGTTGTCCGTGCTGACGAGAGGGAGAGAGATAGCGCGACGACACGACGATGAGGAGGCGGCAACGAAAAAGAGAGCTAAAAGTGAGAGGAAGCGAGAGAAAGAAAGAAGAGAGAGAGAGAGGGTTTTGCTTCAAGGCGATTTGCTATTTTAACTAGCACGATGTCTGCGTGGAGTTTAGATTATTTGATCGGAATTCCAGGGCTTAGAGGAGACATTGAAAATGCGTGTCGAGAGCGAATAACAAAACGCATTAGGTCGATAAATTTCATTTTATTTATGCGTTATTTAATCAGAAGGTAAAATGGATACTGTATTGCAAAAATACATTCTTAATTATATTAATCAAATATACACTGAGAGAACGATTTTGTTGAAAATACAGATATGAAAATAATTATCTTGTATCATTAAAATAATTATATTGCACTGAAAAAAGGATTTAGTTACTAATATTATTACCAAATTTGGTAAAGTTATCTTTTTTTTTTTTTCAGTGCAATGTACAATAATTGATCCAAAACATAATTATTTTCATATCATAGTGTTTTCAATAATCGCTCTCTTCATTTCTTTCAGTGTATGTTATTAATGACAAATAGGAGGCTTATAATAAAATGCTCGCCATGTGAAACAATATTGAAATATAGAGAAAAAAAGATTGAAAGATTAAAATTGCGCATTGCGTTGCTCTTCAAAGTATAGAAGTTTATCGATATGGTGATTGTTATTGTCCGATAGCTGGTCCCATGCAAAACTTGTGCGAACGATGAATTTTGACGAGATTTCTCATACTCCGTTCATATCGTTCAGAGTCCAACGCGCGTTTTTCCGTCACGTAAAATGCAGGGAAATTTTCGCGCGAATGGCAACTGTTGAGTTTTTAATTTGTATAGAATGCGGCCGCGATATACACGGACATAGAGTGCGGCAAGTTGTTGAAAAAAAAATCAGTTAGCTTTTATATGGTTAGCCGTACAACGTGTTACACCGAGTGGAACCGTGTGTGAGCGTGCGATAAACGAAAGCAATACCTTTGTAAATTTCATTGAAAATAAGCAAAACTTATTGTTTCCTCTAATTGTTTAAAATGAATTTATTTCGTAAATTTCCTTTTTGCCTACGTTCATTAAAAGATTTCTACGCTTCTTAAATATTGTCAAAACAACGTTCGTTAGTTATAATCTCAGCAAAAATTAATCAATGCAGAAATGGTAGCGAACAACGTGAATGAAAGACACCTTCGTCTTACTAATTAAAAGAACGTTGAGTGAACTTTTCAATCTGCGTAGAAGGAACCTTCCGCGAAGGTCAAACCCGCCACCTGTTGCTTGATCAAGCAAAAGTCACGCATGAAAGGAGATTAAGTCTTTTCCATAGTAAATTTACAAGATCATTATAAATGCCATTGGAATGCGGTAACTTTTTTATGCTTCTTTTATAAAAATAATGAATCTTTTACTAAGACGATTACTTTAAAAATCTCAGCTTGTATCTCTTTCATACTTTATTTTTTGATCGAACAACTGTAATAAAAAGTCATCCCAATTTCATATTGTCTTAAGGTGCCAAATATTCGAGCACTTAATAGCAATTTTTACTTTTTTTTAATCGCTACATTTTGATCGGAAAAGAATCCTCTTAGCATTATCAAAGAAGTTGATAAATTATAGTAAATCTTGATAATTTTTGTATTACTTCTGGCACTTTTCGAAAGGATGCGCTTCTTCGGATAATAGAAAGACCACTGCAGACTGACCGCGTGCCAGGATTAGCCACGTAGACGTAACTTTCCAGGAAACTATTACGATAGAGAATCGGGTACCGTAGCCTAAATTGCTGCGTTCGTGGCTCCAGAGGCGATCGATCGTATCTATGGCATGGTACGCCGCTGCGGCCTTGCTCGGGTGTATTACACTCACATTCACGTAAGAGGGACTGAGAAGCCGGCACGAAAACAGAGCGCGACATACTTGGCGGCACGTGCCTTTTCGCATATTATTATTACTATTATTATTATCATCGTAATTAATAATTCTGCTTTCGTGTCTGTGAACGCGATTATTAAACATGTCTTTAATTATCTTGTTAACAGATTATTAAGAAGCTACAATTAAATAAACTAACTTCTCTTTTTGTAATTGTCTGTTTAAATAATATACACAGAGAAAAAAACACTGTTTTCAAAAGCCTAATTAGAAATATATTAATTCGATAACAGTATTAGTGAAACAAAAAGATTAAAAGTAGACACAATAACAAACATAGTTGAATGAATAAAATTTAGATGAATTAATGACAGCCTATGTTTCGATGTTTAATCGAATCAAATTACGTTTTAATTCATATTACAGCATTTTTTAAATATATATATACAGTAAAAAATTGTGCGTACATATGGGTCCATATGTTAAAATTTTCTTGTGTTACCAC